>CM044109.1:17249876-17288876 GCA_024174645.1 Lemna minuta | reverse complement strand
GGCGCATGGAGGGGGGAAGGGAGAAGATTAGGCATGGGCATGTGGGGCACGTTGTGGGTAGATGTGGGCGCACGGACTGCATGAAGGGGAGTGGAGGGGAGTGGCAAAGCCATCACGCGTCCAAGAGTTTGTCAAGGGGAGCAATGGCATGCAAAGAGCTGGGTGTAGGTGCAGGGAGGGGCGAGAGGTAAGCACGACACAATTCAGAACACGATTGTGGTGTCGGAACAAGGTAGGAGAGCGGCGGCAAGGGGGGCGGCAGCAGCTAGGCAGCGGCAGCGGCGGCAACAGCAGCTGCTGCGGCGTTTGCAACGGCTTCCTCGTGATTGGGGCAGGGAGAGGCGGCGACTGCGTCGATGGCAGCACATAGACGTGCAGCGGTGGCGGCGGCAGCGTCGGCGACGGCAGTCGATCTCCTTACCCAATCTTTCAAGAGCAGTCAATCAAGAGGGAGATCTCTCTTTCGTTTCTCAAATGACAGCTAGGGTTTGTGGGGAGGTCCCTTCCCCTCTTATAGAGCCCAAGATGGGCCAAGAGGGGAAAGGGCCCACTTGAGGCCCACGACCTAAAAGCCTAATATAATCATAATAATAATAAAAGATCCACAAAAGAGGGGAGATCGAGATAAAAGAGAGCCTGTTAAAACACAGGTGGGCCGATAAAGTTCAAAACAAGGAAAGAAGATAGATCCACGCTCGCGAGCTTGGAGTTGGGGTAGACGAAATTCTCAAGCGGTGTAGCGAAACTCGACATCCTTCATCATTGCTTGTCGTGGGGGCTGGACGCGAGTCGGTTTCAGCTCCTCTTGCGCCGTGGTGTCGTGCCTTGGTGGCAACAGGGGTCGTACGCCACCAAATCAATTTCAAGGACTTCAAGTTATATCCAATCTATGACATTCTAAATATCCCATGGCTAGGGATTCATAAGTCATAGTCAAAACACGATCATCCATCCACAAGGTGTCTTTAGTGTCTCAAGTTAAAGGACCACAAATACAACCGTGGTATGAATAAACTTGATTGACAGTTTGGCATAATACCATTCAAGGATTCATACAGATCAATTCATTGAACTCGTTGTCCAAAAAGCACCTACTATCTATCCATGGTTTCTCTACATTGATGGCCATATGATTAGCCATACTCATCACATGAGTCAGATCAGATAGAGTTATTTTTTCCTGATAATTCTATGTGTTTCTCGAATATCCCATGAATAGGAATATTTAGAACAATGTTTATAAACCAGTGATCACTGTTTTATGATCTCATTATAATTCACTTGGTCATTGCATATGCTCATGAACTTCATTGTAAACATCACACAAGAATGACAACTGATAAAAGTTCATTTCAATTAATATAAACAACAGATAAAAGTTTGATTGGCTTGTCGGCTGCACAATATACATCATGGACTTTAGAAGTAATGAGGTGGAATGGAAATTAGGAGAAACAATGAGAGATTGATGGATGTGAAAGATTTAGACTGAACAGAGAAACAAGCTAAGATCTAAAAGGGGAAATTTATTATAAACTGTCCATGTAGGACATTATAAGGGAGAAATTGATCTAATCTTCATACAAACACTAGTTTTATGCTTGTCATAGGTTAGGTGATGCTAGACTTACTCTGATCTCAATCTTTCGCTTGATCTTGCCACGAGAACAAGCTTCAACACTAAATAATGCAAAGCTAAGATCTCAATCCTCTCCCTTACCTTCTAGATGCCTAATTCTAAGAGAATACCAAATAAATAGTGAGTAGAGAGAAAATAGGGTCTTTTATATGATAGGGTCTTTATGGTTTGAAGTAACCAAGGGTGGAGATCACCCCACCCTTGTGATTAAGGATGAAGATGCACCCCCCTTGGATGTCCCCAAAACTATCCCATGATTGGGATACTTTCACCCCCTTAAAGGCTAGGATTATCTCTTAAAGAAGTGGCACTCTTTAGAATTCTCCTAAGAAGGTAATATCTCCTCATTAAAGATGATCGGGGACAAGCTCTTAAGGGTCCACGTCTAGTCTCACACCCCAAACCAATCCTCTTCCCCGTCTGCAAATCCTGAAAGGTGCAATGGCAAGAAAAGAATGAGACAGAACAAAATAATGCTTTTGGTGATGGCGTTGATTGATAAGAGGTTGACAAGGAAATTAGGAACACAAAGGACTTGAGATAACTAGAGTAAGGAGGTTGGATTGGCCTCGCCATGTCCCACAAAAAGGCATGCATGACCATCCGCAATAGAAACAAAAGAGGGTTGGGATAATTTGGATAAGCGAGTAAGTAGGGATTGTGTACCTGACTTATGGGCAGATGCCCGTAGTCAATGATCCAAAAGTCAACGAAGAGGCAAGTAAGGCAGTACCTGAGCCAAAGGTGGATGCATGATGCGACGAGTGAGCTGGAAAAGTTGTCGATGTCTCTTGAAGCTTCATAAGATGATCATAGTCCTCTCGAGATATAGTCATCATACCCGAGGATGAAGAGGAAGAAGCATCACTAGAGGCAAAATTGGCAACCCAATCAAGTTTGCCAAACTTCTCCCAACAACAATCAAAACTATGACTAAACCGTCGGAAATGCTCACATGAAGGGAATAGCTAGCCATCATGCCCTCGACCACGTCCTCAACCACGCCCTCGACCACGTCATCAACCACGCCCTCAACCACGCCCTCAACCACGCCCTCGACCACACCCTTGGCTACCATCTGTGTGGTAGCCATTTCCCTTGGAATTGAAAGATAGTAATGACATTAAAACAGATGATGCTAGGGGGGAGGTGGAGGTGATGGTAAAAGAGGAGTCCCTGTTGGCACCCGGAGAGCGGAAGTGAAGGTAGTGGCATGAGTCAGAAGGCAAGACTAGCTTAGTATAGATCCTCGGATCTGAGAGTAGATCAAGTATCAAGGCCTCCAAGAAAGATAGCAACAGCAAGCTCCTCTCAATAACAGCGTTGAGTCATAAGATCAGTCACATACAACTTCAACTAAGTGAGAAGTCCATGAATGTTGGCATAATAGTCTTGAAGGCAACGCCCTGACTACTCCGCCTTGAACAACTGCTCATATACTTGAACAATTTGAGAGATATTAGACTCATAGCCACACGTGAAAGCCCATTTGTCCCAAGATAGCTTTGGTCGATGTAATGAGTTGCATCGGCTCACTAATCAAAGGAATCGCAAGCTTGAGCAGCCATGCCATGATGGCTTGATCCTTGATAAACCACGCAGTATGACTAGGGTTCCAAAATGGGAGAGGAATTAGATTATAATCTCAGTCTACCGATTGGATACGGCACATGGTGGCAACCGATATTATAATCCTGCCGATCGAAAATGGCACCATTTGATAAAATAAGCCCAGAATTGAATTATAGTTTTCGGGGCCGACAAATCATTCCCGAATATTGAGACCATGCGCCGCAATAGAAATTTCAGAATCCACATGGTCCCACTAGTAATTCTAGTTTGAGAAATCTCGATTTATCACACCATGTGATAACATGCTAAATAGACATGATAATACATGATTATTTATGCATATTACGGCATAAAAGATTCTTTTCTTATGCATGTTATCATATTTATGAGTGCTTATATATCATTATATCAAAAACTCATTATAATCTCAAAATACAATAATTTAGGGTTAATTTTGATGACTTAAAGATAAATCATTTCATAACCCATCTTTACTTGAGATTATAATTAGTTAGTAACGTAAAATTATAAGAGAAAACATATTATATACATTCATTTAATTTTCTGAGTTTTAAAATCTTAAAGAAAAGAATATATTTTTTAAATAGAAATTAAATCTCTTGTTATTTATTCAATTTGATTTTTTTTTTTAGAATGATAGATAATTAAATTTCTGATCAAATGAAATAAATTTGGATTAATTTGGAGTTATACTTTGAAAGTTCTGAATTTTTTCATATTTTTTTCTGAATTTTTCTGAATTTTTAATGAATTTTTCAGGGTTTTTCAGAATTTAAAATGAATTTTTCTTATTTATATAAGTGCACAGCTGACGTGGTGCAATTTGGAGTGTCCGATCAATTGCGATCGACGATCAAAGGTGAGAGATGACATGGCGCAACGTGGAGCATCCTTTCCGATCGCGCGATTAAATCACGATCTTCGATCTTCAAGGGCAGAGTTTTTAATCACAATTCCTTGGAAACAATTGGATAAACCAATTGTGGGATTCTCTTGGGATCATCCTAGGGATTGAAAAGGAGAGTTTCTGAGAGAAATGTCAAATTCCTATCCCCTACTTGACATTAGCCGAACCTGCTTAGTGTGGGAATTCCTCACTTTTAGACTTTCCCTTTAAAAGAGTGCAATGATCCATCATTTTTGAATCACCTATATTTCCCTGTTAGGCATGTAGTTTTATCTTTTCCAAAGCAGTCAAGTAGTTAAAACTTCACTCATGATAGTAACACTCCCAAGTGATTAACGCATCCATCACATTTCTTCCATATTTCCCTCACATGTACATATCCCATCACACGACACTTCACATTTGTTACATAATCTCTTTAAAATCCAAAAACTCCTCCATATCCTAATGACATTCTTCTGAAATTTTTTTAAAAAAAAGGAGAAGAAGAAAAGAAGGAGAAAAAGCAAAGAAAGAGAGAAATAAGAAGTGAAAAAAAGGAAATTAAGTGGGAAATATCTTCTACCATCTACCCTACCCATCACCATCCACCTCATTTGGGAGTATAATTATCATAAGTGGTACCTTCTTTGTTTTTAAAATCTACTTTGTTTATCTGCATATTTGCTTTTAACCACGTCATTTCCTTAGAAATAGTATCTTTTTATTTCCTTCAGCCACCTCACACATTGCATCCCAAAGACATGAATCCCTTTGAATTGCACTCTTTAGAGGAGGAAGACAAGTTGAGGGGAATTCTAATACATTAAGTAGCCTCCATTTTGTGGGAAGGAGTGATGTATCTATGGAGAGGGTAAGGAATTACATATGCTCATGAGAAAGCGAAGATCTTTTCATCCCCATAGCATCAAGCTTTAGATATGCTCACCTTGATCACAATTGAGAATTAGACTCGAGCATTAGCCGATGAGCACCACCCTAAAATGCACTAAAGAAGTCAACCTAGAGATGTAATCTAGATCATTATGGCCTACACAATGAGGAAAACGTAATCATAGATTTATACGCTTCACCTCTTTAGTAGTAGGATCAAATGATGAAAGGACCTTCTAAGGAGATTATACAATAAATTGCTAAGAGACTAGAAATCAATTAAGTTGGGGGTTCTGATAACATGCTAAATAGACATGATAATACATGATTATGTATGCATATTAAGGCATAAAATATTCTATTGCTATGCATGTTATCATATTTATAAGTGTTTCTTTATCATTCTATGGAAAAATCATTATAATCTCAAAATAAATTAATTTAGGGTTAATTATGATGAATTAAAGATAAATATTTTCATTACCCATCTTTACTTGCGAGTATAATTAGTTTTTAATGTTAAATATTAAGAGAAATCATTTTATATACACTCATTTAATTTTCAAAGTTTTAAAATCTTACAGAAATGAATGTATTTTTGAAATCGAAATTAAATCTCTTATTATTTATTAAATTTGATTTTTATTTTTATTTTTTAGAATGATAGATAATTAAATTTCTGATCAAATGAAATAAATTTGGATTAATTTTGAGTTATATTTTGAAAGTTATGAATTTTATAATTTTTAAGAATTTTTCTAGATTTTTTCAAGTCTCCCATGGCGATAATCCAATTTTATCCTATGGGATCATCCCATGGGCTAACATTTTCAAAACCATTGTGCTAAAAATGCCCATAAATGTGTTTCCGGCCTTAACATTTCAGATAGTCAATTGTGTCAATTGTCTTACAATTGGGGTCATTAGTCAAACCATTCATACTCATGTTAACACCAGTATCCCAAGAGAAAAATTTTAAAAATTGATTTTTCCAAAACGATTTTTGGCAATTATAATACCACACAAGAAATGGCGCCGCCATCTCAATTGCAGTCGAATTAATCGATTTTTAATGATGAATCGAGACCACGAGGTCGTTGAAGACACACGGTCTAGAGTCAAAACAATATCCAAACTCACCAATTTTAAGATTAAATCACAAATCAAGATGCACCATGTACCCCGCGCCTTAACTGAAGATGGACGATCGCGATTTAATCGTGCGATCAAAAAGGACGCTCCACGTTGCGCCATGTCATCTCTCACCTTTGATCGTCAATTTCAATTGATCAGACGCTCCAAATTGCACCACGTCAGCTCTGCACTTATATAAATCAGAAAAAATTGATTTTTAATTATAAAAATTTATTTTTATTTCCAAAAAATTCAGAAAAATTCAGGAAAAAATCTAGAAAAATCCCTAAAAATTAGAAAATTCATAAGTTTCAAAATATAACTCTAAATTAATCTAAATTTACTTCATTTGATCAGAAATTTAATTATCTATCATTCTAAAAAATCAAATTTAATAAATAACAAGATATTTAATTTCTATTTCAAAAATACATTCATTTCTTTATGATTTAAAACTTAGAAAATTAAATAAATGTATATAAAATGATTTGTCTTATTATTTAACTTTAAAAACTAATTATAATCTCAAGTAAAGATGGGTTATGAAATTCGTTATCTTTAATTCATCTTAGTTAACCATAAATTAATGTATTTTGATATTATAATGATTTTTTCATAGAATGATAGATAAACACTCATAAATATGATAACATGCTTAGGAATAGAATTTTTTATTCTTTAATATGCATTAATAATCATGAATCATCATGTCTATTTAGCATATTATTAGTCATCCATGGGAAAAGAGAGACGACCATGAATATGTACAAAATGTCGGAAGTTAGCAAACCTAGTTACATAGTTTGTTCCGTTGAAGATAAGACAAGGACTCCGAAGATGGTGGATGAATGTATTCATTGATAAATATGAGGAAGCAACAATCGGTTGTAACGTTTGGCTAGGAGTAAAGATCAGCGGTAAAGATCGGCAAATTTAAACTAATGATACTTATTAAGGTTGACCAATGAGGTGTTATTGGGTCTATAGAGCTATTAACTAATGAGATCTATAGACCTAAACGGTCACACACATAAGGTCTATAGATATTGGTAGATATCGACAAAATTATGATGGTTTTATGAAAAATCCTAATATACCAAATATCAATAATTAGGGAGAGAATGATCATAACTCAAGGTGCCCATGAAAGCCTTGTGAAAATTCCCATCTTTCTTCTATTTCTCTCTTAATGAAGAGGTTTGAAGAAGAGATCCAACCATCTACCAATCGTTTAGATATCCCTAGAGGTTAGACACTTCAATAGTTTTAAGAACTCC
Source organism: Lemna minuta (assembly GCA_024174645.1). NCBI lineage: Eukaryota > Viridiplantae > Streptophyta > Magnoliopsida > Alismatales > Araceae > Lemna > Lemna minuta. The sequence goes on along the minus strand of CM044109.1, from coordinate 17,281,453 downwards.
TTCAAGTGAAAATTATAAGTATATATTCTCATACATATTAGATTATAGGTCATGATTTCTTGGTGCCTTGGTGTTCTGAATATCTCATTCAATGTATTCTGATAAATTCAATGTTTTGATTAAACTTTTGGAAGGCTTATCAACCTCATATCTCAATATTTATCAATTTAAATTGATTGTGGTGAAGTCATGTTTATCAAAAAAGGGGGAAGATTAGATGATTTGGCTTTGGCATCATCGTCTTAGGCATTTAAATTTTAGGTCGTAAGCATCTACGACTATATAGGTGATTAGGATGCCACCTCTCGAAGAACCTAAAAAAAACTTTCAAAGTTGTTTTTTTGGGAAGCTACAAAAGAAGTCTTATCCTCCCTCAACAAATTCTAGTGCCACAAAGCCTCTTGAGCTAGTATATGGAGATATCTATGAGACCATCACCCCATCAACTCTTAGGGGGAGTAGGTACTATCTACTTCTTATAGAAGATTTTTTTATTCTTACATGGATTGACATGTTAAAGAGCAAGTCAAATGCTTTTCAATCCTTCAAGAATTTTAAGAAACTTATTGAGAAGGATAAGGAGACGAAGATAAAGTGCTTCAAGAAAAATCATTGTGGTGAACTTATGTTTGAAGAATTCATAAGTTTTGTGATGAGCAAGGTATAAAAACGCAACTAACGGCTCCTTATTCACCATAGTAGAAAGGTGTTGTGGGGAGAAATATGACTATCATGTCCCCATTGAGAAGCACGATGAAGGAAATGAATTTGTCACTACAGATATGAAGAGAAGTAGTTAGCACTTGTGTTTATATTTGGAATAGGTCTCTCACCAAAAGCCTAGAAGGAGCCATTGCATATGAGAAGTAAACTAGTAAGAAACCCTTCATTGATCATTTGGGGATGTTCAGTTTTGTTGTCTATGTTAAAGCTGCTGGAGAGAAGCTGAATAAGCTGAAAGACAAGATCCAACTATGGTTTTCATCGGCTATTGAATTGGCACTAAATGCCATAGGAGCAAGGATCCTCTAACCGTGAAAGAGGATGCAGATAATCAAGGTCAATTTTCTTTTTTCTCACTCCCAGGGTTAGTGGTTGATGAAGGTTAAAAAAAAGCACATATATCTAGAGCCTTAGCATTTGAAGTAAATGAAGAGAAAATAGAAAATTTTGAAGAAATTTCATCGTCTCAAGAAGGAAATCGACAAGAAGGTTTAGGTTTCTTCAAGACCTTTATAATGAAACCAGTCTATTGTCATCAAGCATGAATGTGTGTCTCTCTTCTCCAGAAGAACCAACCACTCATCTAGAATCCTCTAAAGATGAAGTTTGGGTGTAGGTGATGAGAGAAGAATTGGAAGCCATAGAGAAGAGCAGTATCTGTGAATTGAACTCTCCATCTCATAGTTGCAGTCATATTGTGCTTAAATGGAGAAGTGTTCGAGATCAAGAAGAATTCCAGAGGAGAAGTGATAACATGCTATATTTACATCATAAAACATGATTTTTGATGCATATTAAAGAATAAATGATTTCATTTCCATGCATATTATCATACTTATATATATTTTTCTATTATTCCATGAAAAAGTCATTATAATCTCAAAATACTCTAATTTAGGGTTAACTTTGATATATTAGATTTTAATAAATTGATAACCCATCTTTTTCTTGAGATTATAAAAGTTTTTAAAGTTAAAATAAGAAGAGAAATCATTTTTTAAACATTTATTTCATTTTCTAAAGTTCAAAATCTTAATAAATGAATGTATTTTTGAAATAATAATTTTAACTCTTATTATTTATTACATTTGACTTTCAAGAATAATAGATAATTAAATTTCAGATCAAATGAAAGAAATTTGGATTAATTCGGAGTTATATATTAAAAGTTATGAATTTTCTATTTTTAGGGATTTTTTTCCAGATTTTTATGAATTTATTTTCTATTTAAATTGATTAAAATGAATTTTAAAAAAGGCAAAAAGCGGTTTATATCCGCGCGGGGCCACGTGGATGCAACGTGGCACTCCGGAACACGTGGCAGTGCCACGCAGGCCCACGCGGCGTATATATTTAATATATATTTTATTACTATATATAGTATAAAGTTCTTCAGCCTTGCCTATATGGGAAGGGGTAATCGAACCTATTAAACCGTCGGGTGTTATAAACCCGACGGTTTCCTAAAACATTTCTCGTGTGGGACTAATCCACACATTTCTTTAAGATGCAGGTGACGCGGAAAATCATGGAGCGTCGGATCAGAAGAAGAGCGGAATATCGGGCGTTGATCGGATGCGCTCGCGGACCACCGATCGGGATCATCGCACATGCTTTAATTCAGTGGATTATAACGGCTGAGATGAAACGGTGGGGAGCTCATCTCGACCGCCCGATCGCGATCAAAGGGGCGTGATGCAAAGCATTTTTAAACGCAAATCAATCGGAGCATCTGGACCATCCATCGACGATCCGACGGATACGACATATTCGAAACGGTCCACGATGGACCGTTTCATCGTAACCGTCCATCGTTTCGATCAGACGGTTACGATCAAAAGCCCTATATAAAGAGATGTTCTTCGACATTTGTAAGCATCCGAGTTGAATTTCAATCCAATTGAGCTGTCTAGACACCATTCTTCTCGTTTCTCTTGATTTCATCCTCTTCCTCTTTCATTTCCGCGTCCACGGAGGGGTTGAAGTCAAGATTTGGTGGAAAATCGAGAGAGAAATCGCAGCTTGAAGCTCACGTTTGCGTTCTTCACGTTTTCGGCGATTAATCATTTTAATCGCCTCGTTTTGATCGCTAATTGAGTTTAGTGGAAGCGGTTTTTCCTAAATTATCTTCCTATCATGTTTGATTTTCATTTAGATTAGGATTTAGAAGTTAATTTTATCGAATTTCACCTAAAATCGCTAATTCTTCGTTCCGAAATTTCTCTCCACTTCGAAGTTTGATTTCTCCGCGAAATCAAGTCTAAATTCGATGATTCTTGATTCCGTGGAATCAATTTGAAGTCTTCTTTCTTAAAATACCATTTTCCCCAATTTTTACCATCAATTTCTCGTCCGATTTGATCAAATTTGGAGATTACGTCAAGAAATTCCCTAATTCCCTGTGGATTCGACCCTTATTTACCATTATGCCACTCAATTCGTGTTAATTTCCTAAAATTGGTAAGTTCGGAATAATTTTTGACGCGATACCGCGTGAAATTGACGACCTTGCGGTCTCGTCTCGTCAAGAAGTGACGCATCAGAAGGCCTATTTGGTTGTGAAGGGTATTCTTAGAGGTATGCAATAGGCTATGAAGAGGAATTTCCTCAAATAGCAAGATTTGAATCCATTCGAGTGCTGCTAGCCCTTGGAGCACAAGGTAGATGGGAGTTACATTATGTGTTTATATAAAGTTATTCTATACAATACATAAATGTATAAAATTAATTAAAATTTATTCTCTTATTATTTTAATAATTTGACCTTTTATAATGATAGATTATTCAATTTTGAATCCAACAAAACAAATTTGAGTTAATTTGGAGTTGTATTTTGAAAGTTATGATTTTTCCAATTTTCTGGAATTTTTCTGATTTTATTTAAGTTTCTTTTCGATTTTTAAATGTTTAAAATAATTAAAAAACGCAAAAAAATTGGGTTAATTTATGCGCGGGCCCACGTGGATGTGATGTGGCACGCAAGGCCACGTGGCTCTGCCACGTGGACGCGCGCGCTTGCCTGCGTGGCGTGGAGCTGACACGTGGACAGCTATTTATATTTAATATATATATTATTTTATAAAGTATATAGGTCTTCTGATTATCGGAAGACATTTAATTCACCATCAAATCCACCTCAGTTTATATACCCAACCATTCTTCATCGTTTTCTCCGAGTGGGACTAAATTTCTTTTTTCAATTTGATTTCAGGCCGTGTGGCGCAACGTCGATCGTCGGATCAAAGGCGCAATGATCGGTGCGCGTAGATGCGATGGACACGAGGTCCACTTGATCGCCAAATCAAGCACGCGCTCAATTATCACTTAAGTGAAATCATCCGCCGTGTCGATCGCGATAATTATAATGGTCGATATTCAACGAGCCTCAGATCAATCACGATCGCACGATTTATATCTAACGGATGATCAATCGACGCACCTCTTCACTTGAAAACACGTGAAATCATCTCGTCCTTTCATCGTTGATCGGACGCTTCAGATTTGAGGGGGATACATCTCATTACAACCGTTGATCAAGCGTCGCTTCATCAGACGGTTGAAGATCATTTTCGTTCTTTAAAAAGACGTTCTTCGCGACGGAAGAACTTGCCCGTGATTATTTCACAAATTCTCCGTGTATACTCAATCATTTCGCGTGCCACTTTTTCCATTGTGTTCGTAACTCATTTCCGTTCAATTTAAGTGCTTAAATTCAAAGTTTGATTGAGAGAATTGGAAGAAATCAAGTCTTGAACTCCACTTTCGTCTTCAGAAATTTGGAATGAAAAGCCTTGCCTCCGGCAATTAATTGGATCATTTCAAAGGCTAATTTGGGTTAGATTGTTTGTTTTCATCTTAATCTTTCATCATTTAGTGTTAATTTTACTTTTAGCATCGTAGATTAAGTTTAATTTTAGTTTAATTTCAGTTTTTAATCAATTTTGCATTTAGAATTTTCTCTTAACTTCAAATTTCGATTACTCTTCGAATCCTCACCCAAATCATCTGATTTTTGATTCCTTGGATTCGAAATTGAGTTATCTTTCTTAATATACTAAAATTTCCAATTTCTAATCACAATTCTTCGTCCGATTTGACCGAATTTCAAAGATGTATCTCAAATTTCCCTAATTCTCCATGGATTCGACCCCTAATTACCATTATACTAATTAATTACTTTGATTAATCATAAATTGGTAAGATTAGGACTTTGTTTTGACACTAAGTCGTGTGCATTCAACGACCATATGATTTAGTCTCGTCACCTGTGGCGCGGAGGTGACACGTAGGCTGTATTGATATTTACATATATAGTTTCATTATAGTGCATATAGTCTCCCGATTATCAAGAGAGAAGTTTATTAATCCTCTTAAACAGTGTATATTATAAATGCATTTCATCTCTTTAATTTGTTCTGTGTGGGACTAAAGAACACGACGTTTTAATGATTGCAGGGCACGTGGCAGAAGCAGAGGCGTTGGATTAAAAGAAGAGCTAATCATCGCGCGTCGATCGCGTGGACCGCGGTCCACCACATCTGGATCAACACACGTGCCTTAATTCAAGGCATTATAACGGACGAGACTCGATCTTACGGGGAGCATCACGACCATCCGATCGCGATCAAAGGAGCGCAAATCAAAGCGTTTTATAACGCATCTCGACGATCACATCCCGACGCTCCATCCATGATCTTACAGCAACGATATTTTCGAAAACGGTCCATCGTGGACGTTTCATCGTAACCGTCGATCGTTTTGATCGGACGGTTACGCCCAAAATCTGTATAAAAAGAGGGGTTCTTCCGATGTTCAAGGCATTCGAGTTGGAAATCAATCTAATTGATCTGTCTAGACACCTCCCCTCTCGTTTCTCTTGATCTCATCATGTTCTAGCCTCAATTCTGCACCACCAGAGCCTTTGATGTCAACAATTGGTTGAGGAGATTGAGAACAAACGGCGCTTGAACCTCATCTTCACGTTCTTCGTGTTCTTCATGATTAAGAGGTTTAATCACGATGATTTGATCGCGATTTGAGATTAGTGGAAGCGGTTTCTCATAATCTATCTTCCTATCATGTTTAATTTTGGTTTAGATTAGGATTTCAAGTTCAGTTTGGTCTAAATTTCGTCAAAATCACGATTTCTTCGTCTGAAATTTTCTCTCCACTTCAATCTTCGATTTTCCACAAAATAAAGTCCAAATTCGATGATTCTTGATGCCGTGGAATCGATTTGAAGTTATCTTTCATAATTTACCATTTTCCCCAATTTCTATCATCAATTCATTGTCCAATTTGATCAATTTTGAAGAATACATCAAGAATTTCCTTATTTCCCTATGGATTCGACCCTTATTTACCATTATGCCACTCAATTTGAGTTAATTTCCCAAAATTGGTAAGTTCAGTATTATTTTTGACACGAGACCATATGAAATCAACGACCTCGCGGTATCGTCTCGTCAAATAGCACCACTGCCGAGAAACGAAGGCAAACTTTTTATCAAATTAGTCGATTTTGACTTGGTCAACTCGGATTTTTCTCTTAATTTCTTGAAATTCAAGAAATTCAATCGTATTTTGAGTGATCCGAAGTAGAAATCAATCTTCGAGATCCTTAATTCGATAAGATTAAGTGATTTTTGCCCCTTTTCTAAGGATTACGGGCGATCACTTCTTCAAAATCGCATTAAGAACGCGTAACTCTCACAGATAACGACATTCAGGTACAATTGACTTCACTTTTTAATATATTTTAAGTATTTATAAGTTATTATCCATCTAAGTATCCGATCCACTGTTCATGAGAAGACAAACTCCCTGGAGATGACGGAATAATCCCCTAGAAATAGATCTCTTTCAACGATCCTCGCAAACTCCCAAAGCTATCGAGACCGACACTACCAAGACCGATTCATCTTTTGATCTAACCAAACCAGTAGAAATGGCCCATAACGATGAGGGAAATGCCAGGAAACGCCTTAGTGACTATGCTAGGCCCGTCCTCAAGCAACCCGTCACTAGAATTCACGCACCCCTAGGAAGAGGGGCCAATTTTAAAATTGATTCCGATGTCATGAGCATGCTACTAATCTTCCATGGTAAGCCTTCTAAATATCCTTATAGACAAGTAGATGAGCTTTCCCAGGTTTTTGAAATAAATCACCTTCAAAATGTCCTCGCCGACACGATGAAGATGAAACTCTTTCCCGCTACTCTTAGAGATAGAGCCAAAGACTGGTTTTTAAAATTAGGGAAAGAATTCACAAGTTGGAACGAGATGGAGGAAGAGTTTTTGAGAAAATACTATTCAATAGGAAAGACCACCTCCATCCGAAAAGCTATCCGAGAGTTTACCCAAGGCTCGAGTGAAACCTTCCACGATGCCTGGGAGCAATTAAGAGACCTAATGAGGGAATGTCCACACCATGCAGTGTCTAACAATGAACTAACACAAATATTTTATGACGGGCTAGGCCCGCATGATAGATATCTTTTAGATGCAGCTAGCGGCGGCACCTTCATGAGCAAATACGAAGAAGACGCGATGGATCCCATCAAAACGGTGGCGGAAAATAGTCACCATAATGGAAAACCATTTGGAAGAGGTGCAATGTCAAAAGCTCTTGACGCCAAATCAGCGGAGACGGGGATGCTCCTCGAAAGGATCGACAAAATGGCGGAAGTCTAGAACTTACTACTGGACGGACTCAATATCCGCAACGGTTCTGAAGGACTCGCCCCTGTCTCACTCCAAGAGGCATCACCAAGCACGACCTGCTCGAAATTCAACCACGTCGAATTAGATTGCCCCGTGATGACAATCCAAGGGCAAGGGATGTATAGACAAGGTCCATCAGGAGGACCAAGTCAACAAGGACGACCCAATTATCCAGGTAATTACCCTAACCAATATAATACCCCTGTTTTTCACAATTCTTCGCAGAACAATGGATATAGGAGGAACAAGGATCAACCCTATCCTCCACAATACAATGGTCAGCAAAATTACCCTAATCAAAGACAGTCATCCTTCGTCCCGCCGGCTCAACTACAAGCATACACGCAAGCTCCACGCCAAACCACGCCGGCATCCGACCCGATCCTCGGCGCGATCTCGCAATTAATGGAGCAAATGATGAGGATGAACTCACGTGTGGACGAAATTCAAGACTTCGTCAAGACGAACGTCCAACCGACGACGGACAAAAAGGGTAAGCAAGTAACTTTTACTAACCAATTACCCTCGCAGGCCACGGCAAATCCAAGGAATCAAGGAGCTTCGTCGACCCAGACTCAAAATATCAACCATGTACACGTCGACGAGGAAGCCGTAGAATCAGCCCTGGCCATATCAAGCCTTCGAAGTGGGAAAGCTCTGCCGGATCCATACAAGGATCACCCTTTCCACCAAGTCCAAAATGAAGAAAAAGAAACGCCAATTATCGTGCAGCAAGATACTGACTCGGAGGACGAGGAAGAACAGGTTACGGCTGACGTGTCGTTTTCGTGCGTCGTTAAAACACAAATACGATGGTCAAACAAAATTTATAAAACCGAACTCACAAAGACAAGATAGAATAATCAAGTACTGGGTAAGTATCGGGTCGATCCACAGAGAGCAGGGTTGACTTTAATCGCAGAGTTGACTTGGTCAAACTTAGGTTTAAAACAAGTTTTAAATAAGAGAAAATAAGATTTAAGATATGAAAATGGTATAAATAAGGTAAATAAGAAATTTTAAGAATTGAAATCTCGGATTTGACAGAGAAAAGTCAAAAGTCAAAGTCAAAGCGTTGACTTTGACCAGCAGTAGGTGTTCTGCAAAATCAGAGAACCAAACAGAGTCAGAAGATTACGAAAATTATATATTTGGAAACTAGAGAGAAAATGGAATTTATTGATATAAGTTTTGTAATTTTTGGATAAGAAATGGATTTATTATGAATTATTGAAAATCAATGATCAGAAAATCCCCGAAATGAACACCTCAGAGGAAATCTTCAAATTGAATGACCAAATGAAATCCAAATCTTGCAATTTATATGTCAATAGAAAGCTAAGAACCAGAGGAATTCAACAAGACCAAAATTATCAAATTCTGATTTGTCAATAAAAAGTAATTGACCCCGAAAGTCAACGTTTGACTTCTGATGAAAGATGAACAGTCCGTGGTCAAACGTTAAATTGAAGGGTCAAATGAACTCAGAATTTGATGAAATTGCTATCCACGGAAAGCTGATGAAAAGAGGAATCCAATGAAATCAAAATCAAGTGATTTGGAATTATAATCAGAGAGATATCCTATTTTCAAAATCAGCGACTTTTCGGACTGAAATTTGGGTAAAATGAAGAACACTATGAACTAATTTGCAAAATTAAACTTCTAAATTTAATAAAAAAACTCAAATTACCTCTTGATAATCGATCGAATCTCACTACTAACCCGATTGCCACGAGAATTAAGCTCCAATTTGCACGAATTGGAGTGAATTTGATCGGATCCTTTCTCACGGACTTTCGAATTCAAGGGGAAAATTCGATGAAATCAAGGAGGAATTCGCGATCAATCCCGCTCCAATCCCTTCGGAATCGAGTCTAAACGCGGGGGGATCACGATGAACTTAAGATTTTCCTCGAAATTCGCTTAATTCCTTCACGAATCAATCAAAAGTTGAAGAACAAGAGAAGGAGTACATGAGTTTTTAAAGAGAGAATTAGGCCCGAAATCGTGGCCATTGGAAGCGGTCGTGGGCGCGGAATCAAGGCTTCGTGGGAGCGGTTTGAACTGAGTGGTCTTGTGGCTTCAAATTCGGGCCGATTTTTGAGCGGATGTCACGGTCGAAAGGTCTCCAGGGCTTCACGCTTTAGCTCCACGATCGAGCCACGATCGGGTCACGATCGAGCTTCGATCGTGGTCTTAGGTCGTCGCCGATCCACGTTGGATCAATAAGAGGCATTTCCGCTGCATAAGACGTGCGATTGCGGCTCGATCGCGCCGTGATCGCGGCTCGATCGAGCCACGATCGCGGAGTTCTTCCACGCATCCTCAGAGCCGTCCGATTTCGATCGCTACTTGATGAAGATCCGACGCACATGATCGTTCCACGCGGCTTCAACGGAGGCCGTCGGATCACGATCGCGCGATCTCTCTTTGATGAAAATCTGACGCTCGTCGCGTCGCCACGTGGCGTCAGGTAGGCTGTCCGATGGTTTCACTTAAGTCCGTTTTTTTGAAGCACGTGTCTTGATCGTGATCGCGTGGACTCAGGTCCACGCGATCACCGCCGTTGAGCCGGAATCCAACGCCCCTAGGACCGCCACGCGTCCCTGCAAAAATCAGACAAAACCGTGTGGGACATAGTCCCACACGGATTAAAAGAAGGGAGAAGACGCGCTTAAATAGGGAAGCGGCCTCCCCTATTAGCTGTCTTCTTATCTCCTCTCTGCTCCGCACACGTGGCGCCCACACGGGCGCCCACGTGGCCTCGTGGCCACCTGCCACTTGGCGCGCCTCCTGCGTGCCTTCTGCGCGGGCCAACCGTGCACTGCCACGTCACCTGCATGTTAAACCGTGTCGAACATAGTCCCACACGGAAGAAATAATGGTAAAATTCGCGGTTAAATAGGGGAGTTAATCGTACATATCAGCCAGTTCTAAGAATAGGCTTATATGTACGATAACCCTAAGTTACTAATATATGATATGTATGTGGCACGTGTCACGCACGGGCCACACGCGTCCTGCCACGTGGCCTCAGCGCCACGTCGTAACGGCGCGGTGGACCCGCGCGCCACGTGGCTTCACTCGCCACGTCAGCCCCGCCTGGGCCCGGTCGCCACGTCAGCTCCGCTCGCCACGTCAGCCGCAGGTAATATCTCCCCTTTTTCGCGATTTTCACTAAAAAAAATACTTAAAAATCCAATTAAAATTCAAATAAAAATTGGAAAAATTCGTATAAACTTTAGAAATTCATATTTCTCAAAATACAACTCCTTTTTAATCCAAATTTTCTCCATTGGATCACAAATTCTTTCCTTTTTAATATTATGTCATTTAAAATATGTTTTCAAAAAGGAAATAAGGATGAATTAAAATTTTATTAAATAAGTTCTAATTAAACATTCTAAATCATAAATTCATCCTAAAATCATCCTTCCAAACATTTACTAAAGTCAAAACTCATTTAATAATAGAGATTAACTCCTGTTAATCTAAACAAAAGATTAATCATATCTTAAGCATGAAATTATCTCTAATTTATGCATAAATATCAACTTTAGTGAAATGACATGCCAATGGAGAAAATTCCTAAAAAGTATGATAACATGCATCATATTCACATAAAATAAGCATTAATATGAGTTAATTAGGGTAAGAATTCAGGTTATAAATGCATGTTATCAACGGCTGAACCTAACCCCGACAAATATAAGCCCCCTGTGCCTTATCCTCAAGCCCATAATAGACCAAAAGCCAAGAATAGTGAAACTGATGACAACCTATTAGACGCCTTTAAAAAGGTGACGACAACCATTCCCTTGACAGAAGCCATCAAGCATATCCCTTCATATGCAAAATTCCTAAAAGGTATATGTAGTCCCCATAGAAACCCTAAATGGATCCAACTTAGTGAGACAGTAAGCTCAATCATGATGAATTCGTTACCCGTAAAAAAGAGAGATCCGGGAGCACCCATGATCACGAGTGAGATAGGAGGAATGTCCTTCACTAGATCCCTACTAGATATAGGAGCTAGTATCAACATTCTCCCTAAAGTTGTATTCGACCGTCATCATGTAGGGGAGTTACAACCATTCCTTGTAGAACTATGCTTAGCCGATGGATCTATTAGGAAACCCCATGGACTAGTAGAAGACGTCATCGTAAGAATAGAGGATTGTTATTTCCCGGTATATTTCTTAGTGGTCGACATGAAAATGACTAAGGAGCTAAGCCAAGCCCCAATTATCTTAGTACGACCCTTCCTAGCTACCGCCAAAGCCGTAACCGACTGGGGGAAAGGAGAAGTAATTCTCAAGGTGGGAGAGCACACCGTGAAGGTCAACATCAACAAATAAATGAAATACCCTTCACGAGCTTCCGAAGACTTGGGCGCCATCGACTTCGCCGACGATCAAGACATTGATGCTTGCGTAGAAGAAGTTATGATGATCGATGAGGAAGCAAGATATGAGGAGCTTCCGATGGATGAGCCAACTTTGGAGCTCAAAACTCTCCCGTCTACACTCAAGTACACCTTCCTTGGTAAGGAGAAAGCAAAGCCAGTAATTATTTCGTCCAAGTTGGACATGAAGCAAGAAGAACAACTACTGGAAGTGCTAAGGAAAAATAAAGAAGCAATCGGATGGACCCTGACGGACCTAAAAGGGTTGGACCCTTCACTATGCACTCATCGTATCTTCCTAGAGGATGAGTCGAGACCCATCAGGGAGGCTCAGAGACGACTCAACCCGAGGGTATGGGAGGCCGTAAAAGAAGAGATTCTTAAATGGCTAAATGCAGAAATTATCTACCCCATATCCGATAGCCAATGGGTGAGTCCGGTACACGTCGTTTTGAAGAAAGCCGGAGTAACGGTCACGATGAACGAGAAAGGCGAGGAAATCCAAACGTGCCTACCGACGAAGTGGAGGGTCTGCATCGACTATCGGAAGCTGAACTCCGCGACCAAGAAGGACCACTTCCCGCTACCGTTCATCGACCAGATCCTGGACCGACTGGCAGGATCAAACTACTTCTGCTTCCTCAACGGATACTCGGGCTATAATCAGATTGCTATCCACCCCGACGATCAAGAGAAGACCACGTTCACTTGTCTGTTTGGCACCTTCGCCTTCAGACGCACGCCATTCGGACTGTGCAACGCCCCCGCGACCTTCCAACGATGCATGATGGCAATTTTTTATGAATTTCTTGGTGATAGCTTAGAAGTCTTCATGGACGATTTCTCCGTCTTTGGAAACGACTTCGAAACTTGTCTTGCTCACCTGACGAATATACTGGAGGTATGCATCATGAAATGATTGGTACTCAGCTGGGAGAAATCCCACTTCATGGTACAAGAGGGATTAGTGCTTGACGAGACGAAACCGCGAGGTCGTCAATTTCACGCGGTATCGCGTCAAAAATTATTCCAACTTACCAATTTTAGACAATTCACTCGAATTGAGGGGTATAATGGTAAATATGGGTCGAATTCACAGGGAATTAAGGAATTTCTTCACGTAATCTTCAAATTTGATCAAATCGGACAAGAAATTGATGGTAGAAATTGGGGAAAATGGTATTTTAATAAAGTAGACTTCAAATCGATTCCACAAAATCAAAAATCGTCGAATTTGGACTTGATTTCGCGGAGAAATCAAGATTTGAAGTGGAGAGAAAATTTCGAGCATGAAAATCATGATTTTAGGTGAAATTTGATGAAATTAACTTCTAAATCCTAATCTAAAAAGTAATTAAACATTATAGTAAGATAATCTAGGTAAAACCCCTCCAACTAAACTCAATTAGCGATCGAAACAAGACGATTAAACGGATTAATCGCTGAAAACGTGAAGAACGCGAACGTGAGCTTCAAGCTGCAATTTCTCCCTTGATTCTCCACCAAATCTTGACTTCTACCCCTCCGTGGACGCGGAAATGAAAGAGGAAGAGGAAGGAATCAAGAAAAAGAGAGAGAGGGTGTCTAGACATCTCAATTGGATTGAAATCTCCACTCACATGCTTTAGAATCGTGAAGAACATCTTGTTTTATAGTGTAGTTGGTCGTAACCGTCCGATCGAAACGATCGACGGTTACGATGAAACGGTCCATCGTGGACCGTTTCAGTTAAGTCCCAGCCGTCCGATCTCGATCGACGGCTCTGATCATCCGCGCGATTAAACGTTTAAAAACGCCTTGATTTATCGCCGTCGGATCGCGATCCAGCGGTCTCGATGCTCCCCGCCAGATCGAATCATAGCCATTATAACGCTTGTAATTAACCACGTCCTCCTGATCAGATGTGGTGGTCCACATGTACATTCGATCGGTGTGCTCCGATCGTGATCCAACACCGCGATTGTAGCCACGTCATCTGCATCGAAGATAAAACTCCGTGGAACTTAGTCCCACACGGAGTAAATTAAAAGCACTCATCGGGTTTATAAGACCCGACGTTTTATAAGGTTAATAACCCTTCCCATATAGGGAAGGCTGAAGACCCTTTATACTTATAGTAATAATAATATAATGTATATACTATATGCCGCGTGGGCCCGCGTGGCGCTGCCACGTGGCCCAGTGTGCCACGTCGCATCCACGTGGCCCCGCGCGGTAAAAACCACTTTTTGCAATTTTTAATATTCATTTTAATCAATTAAAAATCGAAAATAAATTCATAAAAAATCTGGAAAAATCCCTAAAAATAGAAAATTCATAACTTTTCATATATAACTCCAAATTAATCCAAATTTCTTTCATTTGATCCGAATTTTAATTATCTATTATTATAAAATGTCAAATTTAATAAATAATAAGAGTTAAAATTATTATTTCAAAAATACATTCATTTATTAAGATTTTAAACTTTAGAAAATGAAATAAATGTTTATAAAAATAATTTCTCTTCTTATTTTAACTTTAAAAACACTTATAATCTCAAGAAAAAGATGGGTTATTTATTAAGCTCTAATTTATCAAAATTAACCCTAAATTAAAGTATTTTGAGATTATAATGACTTTTTTATAGAATAATAGAAAAATACATATAAGTATGATAACATGCATAAAAAATAAATCATTTATGTCTTAAAATCCTCCAAAAATCATATTTTATCATATTAATTTAGCATGTTATCAGTGCTCGGGCACATCGTCTCCGGCAAAGGCTTAGAAGTGGATAAGGCTAAGATAGAGCTCATCCAGAACCTTCCTCTACCAAGTACCGTGAAAGATTTGAGGAGCTTTCTCGGGCACGTCGCCTTCTATCAACGATTCATCCAGGACTTCACTAAAGTATCCAAGCCTCTCACCACCCTTCTTTGCAAAGACAAGGACTTCATCATCGACGAATAAGGGAAGCGCGCATTTATGATGCTAAAGCAAGCACTGATGGAGGCACCGATTCTACAAAGTCCTAATTGGGACTTACCCTTCGAGATTATGTGCGACGCTTCAGACTACGCGGTGGGAGCGGTCTTGGGACAGCGACTGGACAAGAAGCCGACGGCCATCTGCTACGCAAGTAAGACCCTAATTGAAGCTCAAATTAATTACACGACTACGGAGAAAGAGTTTCTTGCGGTGGTCTACGCTCTCGAGAAGTTATGGCCTTAGATCTTGGGGAGCAAGATCATTATCCACACTGATCATGCGGCCCTGAAGTACTTGCTCTCCAAGAAAGAGGCCAAACCACTACTCATACGATGGGTGCTGCTCCTTCAGGAATTCGACTTGGAGATTAAGGACAAGAAGGGCAGCGAAAACTTGGTGGCGGACCACTTATCGCCTGTCCACATCTCGGGAGGAGATGACATCAGAGATTGACGTGACGGGACCACGAGGTCGTTGATTTCACATGGTCTCGTGTCAAAAATAATCTCGAATTTACCAATTTAATGATTTCATAACAAATTGAGGGGTATAATGGTAAATAAGGGTCGAATCCACAGGAAATTAGATATTTTCAAGATATCTTTTGGAAATTGATCAAATTGGACGATGAATTGAGGTGAGAAATTAGGGAAAATGGTAGATTTAGAAAGATAACTCAAAGATCTATCCACGGAATCAAAAATCACTCGACTTGGATTAGTAATCGCAGAGAAATCAAAGAGTAAAGTGGGACAAATTTTCCAATTTTTGGAAAATTATAAACTGAAATTAACGATGAAATTAAACTAAATTACCATCCTAAACAAAAAACTGATGATACATGACGATAGATTAGAGGGAAAACATGATTTCTAACCCGAGATAATGATCGAATCGATCCAATTGATCGCCGGATTGACAGCTATTCATTCCGCGAATTCGAACGTGAACATCGGTGTTGAAGAGACAAATTCTCCATGATCGATCGACGAAATCTCACTTTTAATCACTCCGTGGATGCGGAATCGACTCTAGAAGAGATTAGAAGTGAGAGATTCAAGGAAAGATGCGTGTAGATACGTAGATTAAGCGAAATCCTCCAAGAATGTCCTAAAAAATCAAAGAACGCCTCATTTTATAGGCGAATGGGCGTTAACTGTCCGATTGATGCGTTTAATCCTCATCAACGGTCCGAATTAAACTCATCAAATCGAACCGTTATCAATATGTCATGGCCGTTAGATCTCGGATGGACGCTCCGGATGAATCCTCGCGATGTGCGTTATAAAACGCATCAAAATGCGCCCGTTGGATCGTAATCCGACGATCGTGATGCATTTCCGCGCGTTAAATCGTGGCCGTTATAACGCCGCTTTTAAGACACATGCTTGATCTGTGATCCGTGGACCTCGTGTCCACGCGATCCACGCCTGTCATTCGTCGTGCCTTTGATCCGACGCTTGTGATGCAGCCACGTCGCCTGCATTGAAATAAACTGTGTGGGACTTAGTCCCACACAGAAAAAATTAATGAAACGGATGAGTTTATAAGGTGCATGGGATTAGACAGTTCATAAAATCTCTTCCGATAATTACAAGACTATAAGTACTATAATCAAAATATATATGTAAATATAAATATAGCCTACGTGCCACCTCTACGCCACGCAGGCGCTCACGTGGGCCCGCGTGGCTCTGCCACATGGCATTGCGTGCCACGTCGCACCCACGTGGGACCCGCGCGAAAATTAACCCCTTTTTTACTCTTTGTTTAATTATTTTAAACGATTTAAATCGATAATAAAATCGGAAAAATTCGGAAAAAATCCCTAAAAATTGTAAAAATCATAACATTCAAAATACAACTCGAAATTAATCAAAATTTCTTTCATTTGATCTGAAATTTAATTATCTATCATTCTAAAAAGTCAAATTATTTAAATAACAAGAGATTTAATTCTTATTTCAAAAATACATTCATTTCTTTAAGATTTTAACTTTAGAAAATTAAATAAATGTTCATAAAAATGATTTCTCTCATTATTTAACTTTAAAACCCACTTATAATCTCAAGTAAAGATAGGTTATAAAATCTTTAATCTTTAATTCATCATAATTAACCCTAAATTAACGCATTTTGAGATTATAACATAAAATTGCATGGAATGATAGAAATGCACTCAAAGTATGATAACATGCACATAAATGGAATGTTTTATGCCTTATTTTGCATTAATAATCATGTTTTATCATGTTAAGATTGCATGTTATCATAGATACATTTCCAGACGAGCATCTCCTCGCCATCTCGACTCACGCCCCCTGGTACGCGCACATCGTCAACTTGATCGTCACTGGATCGATCCCAAAGCATTGGAACCGGCACCACAAAGATAAGTTCCTCCATGAGCTTAAGTACTATTTCTGTGAAGAATCGCTTTTGTTCCACCTAGGATACGACCACATCATCCGACGATGCATACCGGAGGAGGAGCAAGGAGACAATCTGGCGATATGTCACTCATCGACGTGCGGAGGACACTTCGCGGCACGAAAGACCGCAGACAAGATCCTACAAAGCGGCTTCTACTGGCCCTCCATCTTCAAAGACGCCCACCGTTTCTACACGGAGTGCTTACAATGTCGAGCAGCAATCAACATCTCCAAGCAAGACGAGATGCCGATGCGGCCCATCCTTGAGGTGGAAATCTTCGACCTTTGGGGGATAGATTTCATGGCACCTTTCCCACCTTCTAACAGGAAAGAGTACATCTTGGTGGTGGTAGACTATGTGTCCAAGTGGGTCGAGGCAATCCCCACTAGGACAAACGATCATCGAGAGGTCCTGCGGTTCATCACACGATGCATCTTCGCCCGATACGGATGTCCGAGAGCCATCATCAGCGACAGCGGCTCACACTTCAACAACTCGCACTTCCGGGCGCTGTTGAAGAAGTACGGAGAACACCGCCGCATCACTACGCCATACCACCCCCAGGCGAATGGGCAAGTAGAGGTAAGTAATAGAGAAGTCAAATCTATACTTAAAAAGATAATTCGTCCAGATGGGAAGGATTGGGCACACAAGCTCCCCGACGCACTATGGGCATACCGGACGACATACAAGACACCCATCGGGATGTCTCCCTTCCGGCTCATCTTCGGGAAAGCTTGCCATCTTTCGGTTGAGCTAGAGCATCGGGCCTACTAGGCCATCAAAAAGCTCAACCTCGCACTGGACGAAGCAGGCAAAGAACGACTTCTCCAGCTCCGAGAGTTACAAGAGTTGAGGCACGACGCATACGAGAACGCGGCGATCTACAAGGAGAAGACCAAGGCCTTCCACGACCGACACATCCGACGACGATCATTCCAGGTCAACGACAAGGTCTAGCTCTACAACTCGCGCCTCAAGCACTTCCCTGGAAAGCTGCGCTCCAGATGGGATGGTCCCTATGTGGTTCTGGAATTGTTCAACGGCAGAGCAGTACTCATCTCCGACCCTAAAGCTGGTCGACAATTCAAGGTAAACGGCCATCATCTCAAGCCATACCTGACCTCAGAGTCACCCGGACCAGCAGATACGGTAAATCTGCAGCTTCCCGAGCACTAGAGGACGTGACGGTATCACCCTCGACCCATCAGTAGTCTTAGGTTTCATTTTTTTTAGTCTGGTTGAAGACGTTAAACTTAGCGCTCTTGGGAGGCACCCCAAGATTATCTTAATTTTTTAGTTTTATGTTTCTTTTCAGCTTTTATAGACATCGGAGAACGATATTAGGAAAGGGCGCACCTGCACTCGAAATCCCACGAGCATCATGAATTAATGAGCTTTTCTAAACCCATCTCACCGCACTTTTTATTGTTTTCATGTCATGATTCGATGAGTTTTTCACATGAGCATGTAGTTTTCATTGAGGGCAATGAAAGATTCTAGTTGGGGGGTGAGAACTTAGAAAAAGCTCTACCATTTTTCAAAAATTTTAAAATTCTACCTTCTAAAAACTCCTATTTTCAAACATTTTGATCTAATCTACCCCATCTTAGAAGTCCTTTCATCTAGATATCTGACCTACTAGAGATATAGAAGTGAGGACCTTATAGTCCATATGATTACATTCTGAGTAATAAAGCCAAAATGATCTAGAGAGACCAATGGATTAGAGTTAGTGGTTGACTTCTTTGGGGTTGGGTATCTAACAGGCACCAAGGAAAAAGAGTAATCAAGAGGTTGAAATGCTATGGGATTGAAAAGGAGAGTATTTGAGAGAAAATAAAATTCCATCCTTTACCTGTTATTAGCCCAAACTGCTTAGTATAAGGAATTTCTCGATTCTAGACTTTCCCCTTTAAAGAGTGCAATGATCCATAAATTTTTGTAGCACCTATCTTACCTTAGAGGCATGTAGTATTTCTCTTCCAAAGCAGTCAAGTAGTTACACCACTTTGCTTTAAACTTCGCTTTTGATGATGAACACTCCCAAGTGAACTCACATATCCATCTCACCTTCCATTTTTCCTCCCACATGTACTTATACCTTCACTACACTTCATTTGCTACACACTCTCTTCAGAAACCCTAAAACTCCTCCACATCATCATTCTAGTCTTCTGAAATGTTTAAAAATAAAAAAATAAAAAAATAATAAATAAAAAAAAATAAGAAAAGAAAGAGGAGAAAAGTCAAAAGAAAGAGAGAAATAAGAAGTTACAAGAAGGAAAATAAGTGAGAACATCTTCTACCTTTATCTCTACCTCCACCATCATCTCTACCATTCACCCTATCCATCATCATCCACCTCACTTGGGAGTATAATCATTATAAGTGGTACCTTCTTTGCTTTTATAATCCACTTTGTTTTATCAGCATATTTGCTTTTAGCCAGGTCATACTCTTAGAAATAGTATATTTTATTTCCTTCAGCCTCCTCACACGATGCATCCAAAGATATGAATCCTTTTGAAATTGCACTCTTTTAAGGAGGAAAGCGAGTTGAGAGGAATTCTAAGTACTAAGTAGCATCCATTTTGAGGGAAGGAGTGATGTGTTTATGGAG
Source organism: Lemna minuta (assembly GCA_024174645.1). NCBI lineage: Eukaryota > Viridiplantae > Streptophyta > Magnoliopsida > Alismatales > Araceae > Lemna > Lemna minuta. The sequence continues at coordinate 17,261,569 of CM044109.1, read as the reverse complement.
AGGGTAAGGAATTACATCCACTCATGAGAGGGTGAGTATATTTTCAGCACCATAGCATCACACCTTAGATAGGCTCACCTTGATTACAATCAAGAATTAGACTTGAGCATTAGCCGATGAGCACTACCCTAACATGCACTAAAGAAGTCAACCTAGAGATGGAATCTAGATCATTAGGGCCTACACTATGAGGAAAACGTGATCATACATTTATACACTTCACCTTTTTGGTAGTAGGATCAAAGGATGAAAAGACCTTATAGGGAGATCATATAGTAAAATTGCTAAGAGACTAGCAATAATTCAAGTTGGGGGGTGTGATAACATGTTATATTAACATAATAAAACATGACTTTTGATGCATATTAAGGTATAAATAATTTCATTTCCATGCATGTTATCATACTTATGTATATTTTTCTATCATTCCATGAAAAAGTAATTGTAATCTCAAAATACCTTAAATTAGGGTTAAATATGATGATCTAAAAGACAAATAATTAATAACCCATCTTTACTTGAGATTATAAATGTTTTTAAAGTGAAAATAATGAGAGAAAATGATTTATAAACATTTATTTATATTTTTCTTAAATTTAAAATCCTTAAAAATTCATGTGTTTTTGAAATTAAATTTAAAACTCTCATTATTTATCAAATTTTATCTTTTAGAATGATAGATAATTAAATTTCAGATCAAATGAAAGAAATTTGGATTAATTTGGAGTTATATTTCGAAAGTTATGAATTTTCCAATTTTTAGGGATTTTTCCTGATTTTTCTTGATTTTTTCGATTTTATTTTTTATTTAAAGCGTTTAAAATAATTTTTTTAAAAAACATCAAAAAGGGGGTTAATATTCGCGCAGGCCACGTGGATGCGACGTGGCACTCCGGGCCACGTGGCAAAGCCACGCAGGCCAACGCGAGCGCCTGCATGGCACGAAGGTGACACGTAGGCTGTATTTATATTTACATATATAGTTTCATTATAGTACATATAGTCTCCCGATTATCGGGAGAGAAGTTTATTAATCCTCTTAAACAGTGTATATTATAAACGCGTTTCATCTCTTTAATTTGTTCCGTGTGGGACTAAAGTCCACGACGTTTAAATGATTGCAGGGCACGTGGCAGAAGCGGAGGCGTTGGATTAAAAGAAGAGCTAATCGTCGAGCGTTAATCGCGTGGACCGCGGTCAACCACATCTGGATCAACACACGTGCCTTAATTCAAGGCATTATAACGGACGAGATTCGATCTTACGGGGAGCATCACAACCGTCCGATCGCGATCCAAGGGGCGCAAATCAAAGCGTTTTATAACGCATCTCGATGATCACATCCCAATGCTCCATCCATGACTTCACAGCAACGATATTTTCGAAAACGGTCCATCGTGGACGTTTCATTGTAACCGTCGATCGTTTCGATCGGACGGTTACACCCAAAATCTGTATAAAAAGAGGGGTTCTTCCGATGTTCAAGGCATTTGAGTTGGAAATCAATCTAATTGATCTATCTAGACACCTCCCCTCTCATTTCTCTTGATCTCATCATGTTCTAGCCTCAATTCCGCACCACCGGAGCCTTTGATATCAAGAATTGGTTGAGTAGATTTAGAAATATCGGCGCTTGAACCTCATCTTCACGTTCTTCGTGTTCTTCGTGATTAAGCGGTTTAATCACGACGATTTGATCGTGATTTGAGATTAGTGAAAGCGGTTTCTCATAATCTATCTTCCTATCATGTTTAATTTTGGTTTAGATTAGGATTTCAAGTTCAGTTTGGTTTAAATTTAGTCAAAATCACGATTTCTTCGTCCGAAATTTTCTCTCCACTTCAATCTTCGATTTGAAGTTATCTATCATAATTTACCATTTTCCCCAATTTCTATCATCAATTCATCGTCCGATTTGATCAATTTTGAAGAATACATCAAGAATTTCCTTATTTCCCTGTGGATTCGACCCTTATTTACCATTATGCCACTCAATTCGAGTTAATTTCCAAAAATTGGTAAGTTCTGTATTATTTTTGACACGAGACCGTGTGAAATCAACGACCTCTCAGTATCGTCTCGTCATCCATACAAGTTAGTTGGACCTAAGTCAAGGAAAAGATTGTTTTCCCGGTCACCCGGAGTCGACTTCGCCGATCGGCACGCCTGCCTGCACTTAGGGTTAGATTAGAGGTCTCATACTTAGGGTCTAGGATTTGCCTACCCATAGGTTAGGGTTGAACGGCTACTTCCGGTCAACCTCAGTCCCATTGATCAGGCACGAGGGTTTTCACCACCGTGTCCTGCATCAAAATCCATGAGTTCGTTGATTACACGTGGACATGCATCAAAATAAGTTCCAAACTCACCAATTTTGTAAATAATCACGAATTAGATAGTATAGAGGTCAATAAGGATCAAATACACGAATAATTAAGATATTTTTTAAGAACTTCTTAAAATTCGATCAAATTGGACAATGAATTGAGGTGAGAAATTAAGGATTTTGATATTTTTAGAAAGATAACTTAAAGTGGAATCCACATAATCAAAAATCATATAATTTGGATCAATATTTGTGGAATCAATGAGTGAAAATTAGGAAGAAAATCTGAACACAAAGAGAGAAAAACCAAAATTAAATCTAAAATTTGACTAATCTACGGTTCGAAATTAAAATATGATGTTATAAGAAGAAAGATTAGAAGGAAAACACGAATTCTAACTCGAAATAGCGCTCGAATTGATCCAATGGATCGCCAGATCAAAGGCTCTTCATTCAGCGAATTTGAAGACGATCGTCGGCATTCAAGAATCGATTTCTCCATATTCTCTCTCTGAGGAAACCTGCGCTCAAACACTCTTGTGACGCAGAAACGAGTCTAGAAGCCAAGGGAAGCAAGAGATTCTAGGATTGAGATGTCTAAACAATTTGATTACTCGAAATACCCCTGAATGGTTATATCGTCGAAGAACATGTCAATTTATAGGAAAAATTGGGCGTGGCCGTTAGATTTTACTCTTCATCTTCAATCAACGGCTTTGATGAAACGCTTGGGTGCGAATGGTTGGCATTGACTTGCATCCATTTGATCAGAGATCATGCGTCCATATTTTGTCACGTCACGTGTGAAGAAGAATCGTCGTGTGATTGCGTCCGTCTGATCAGAAATCAACATATAAGATATTGCCACACGTCCATCAAAGTCTATCGGGAGCATTTAATCTCACCCATTATAACTCTTCAGATAAACGGCTCAGATTAAAATGTTTTAAAATGAATCGTCGCCCTTCACTTGAGTGAAAATCAATGATCGCAATTTAATCACGCAATCGTACACTCCACATTTCGCCACGTGACTTGCGCACAAAAATAGAAAAACATAATCCCACATGACATTAAAGTGAATGCATGAGTATATAAGAGGTGAGTGATTAATGAGACTAGCAAAAATCCTGAAAAAAGGGTGCTTATGCTCATTAACCACACACGGGCGCACACGCGCGTGTGACGAGACGAGACCGTGAGGTTGTCCATTTCACACGGTATCGCGTCAAAAATAATTCCAAACTTACCAATTTGATGAAAATGTATCAAATTGAAGGGTATAATGGTAAATAAGGGTCGAATCCACAGGGAAATAAGGAATTTCTTGATGTAATCTTTGAAATTGATCAAATCGGATGAGAAATTGATGATAGAAATTGGGAAAAATGATAAATTATGAAAGAGGACTTCAAATTGATTCCACGAAATCAAGAACCATCAAATTTGGACTTGATTTCGTAGAGAAATCGAAACTCGAAGTGGAGAGAAAATTTCGGACAAAGAAAATCGCGATTTTAGCTAAAATTTGATGAAATTAAACTCTAAATCCGAATCTAAATAGAAATTAAACACTATAGGAAGATAGATTATGCGAAACCGCTTCCACTAACTCCAATTAGCGATCAAATCGTCGTGGTTAAACCGCTTAATCACGAAAAACACCAAGAACGCGTCGAGGAGATTCAAGCTGCAATTTCTTCCAATCTACTTAACCAAATCTCGATTTCAAGGGCTCCGTGGATGCGGAAATGGAAGAGGAACACAATGGAATTAAGAGAAATGAGATGGAAGGTGTCTAGACAGCTCAATTAGATTGAATTCCAACTCAGATGTTTAGAATCGACGAAGAACAAGTCATTTTATAGTACATTTGGGCATAACTGTACGATCGTTTCGATCGACGGTTATGATGGAACAATCCATCGTGGACCGTTTCTATTAAGTCATGGCCGTTGGATCTCGATTGACGGTCTGGATGCGATCTGATGAGATGCGTTATAAAACGCACGCGATTTCGCTCCTTAGATCGCAATCCGACTGTCTGGATTTCACCCGCACGATCGAATTGTGGCCATTATAACGCCTTTAAAAGGCCACGTGCATTTTGATCACGATCGGTGGTCCGCGCACCACGTGATCGACGCACAGATTTCCAGAGCGCCGATGATCCGAGGCGTCGCGAGAGGCCACGTCACTTGTGTCAAAAAACTGTGTGGGACTTTAGTCCCACACGGAAAAAATTAAAGAGAGTAAATTGGTTTATAATGGGCGACGCTTTAAAGGGATTGAATACCCTTCCGATATACGGAAGGCGGAACATTATGCCTCATATAGTATATAAATAATATATGTAAATAAATATCGCGCCGCGTGGGCCCGCATGGCGCTGCCACGTGGCCTGGAGTGCCACGTCGCATCCACGTGGGACCCGTGTGAAAACCCTTTTATTTATTTATTTATTTATTTAAAAAAGGTTTTAAATCAAAAATAAAATCAGAAAAAATCCCTGAAAATTATAAAATTCATAACTTTCAAAATATAACTCCAAATTAATCCAAATTTCTTTCATTTGATCCAAAATTTAATTATCTATTATTCTAAAAATCAAATTTAAGAAATAACAAGAGTTTAAATAATTATTTCAAAAATACATTCATTTATTGAGATTTAAAACTTTAGAAAATAAATGTTTATAAAAATGATTTCTCTTGTTATTTTAATTTTAAAAACACTTATAATCTCAAGAAAAAGATGGGTTATCGAATTATTAAATTCTAATTTATCAAAATTAACCCTAAATTAAAGTATTTTGAGATTATAATGACATTTTCATATTATAATAGAAAAATACATATAAGTATGATAACATGCATGTAAATGAAATCATTTATGCCTTAATATGTATCAATAATCCTATTTTATCATGTTAATTTAGCATGTTATCAGTGTGCACATGCACACATGTGTGCCATGTGGCGTTCTCTTATGCTGTCACATGGCGTCGCATTTTTTCTCGCGCCACATCAGCATGCTCAAGTAGATGCCAACATAGAGCTCCTTGCAATAATGTTTCAACGTTACATGGTCTGTGGTGGGTGGTTGAAAAATGTTGACCTCCTGAAGTAAGTCCATCAAGGATGTTATAGAGTAAAGCTAGATGTGGAGCAAAGGACTGCGTGCAGCTGTGCATGTCGTGAAGCGTCGGACGGAGTAGAGAAATGGATGGCGCTCGCAGGGTCAATGATGGAGAAGCTTGATGGAAATGAGGGTTGGAGATGATGACGGAAAGAAGAGTGCGCCGGAGTGGGAGGAGACAATGCATTGAGAATGATGATTGTAACACCTAATGACGAAGGTAGTGACAAGAGTAGTTATGGCTATGATACCATATTGACGATGAAAACTAGAAAACCTTAGAATTGATCATTCTATTGATGCTCTTTGGTTAATCACCCCTTCGAGATCCTATACATCTTGCCTGGTCTTGGAAACTTGCATCAAACATGAGGAATGAATAGAAACGAGAAGAAACTCACTAAAAATGATGTTCAATACAAGATAAACTAACAATCAATCGATGTTCTCTTTCCTTCGGTCAGCCCATGCTAGAAGCGACCAAAGAAACGTAAAAAAAACCTAATTTTTCTGCCCAAAATTTGAATTGGCTATTATTAGAATGACGAGCATGAAATGATGATCATGCACATAAAATTTCAGCCCCAAACTTCATCAAGATTATGAGATATCATGATTTCAATTTGGAGCATTTATGAGCTGTGAAATTGTATCACATGCCACATCTCTATTCATCGCGAGGAGAGAGAAAGAGGGGGATTAGCCTTATCCATTGGATCATCTTCATTGGGTGTAGAATGCTCTAGATAATGCCATGTAGCAATCTGGGATTCATAGCTAAGAGATAGAAAATATGGATAAATTGGAGACTGTTAGCTAGATGTTATGCAATTTCATGCTCTAGAAGTCGCCATGCATCACTCAATTAAGAGGAGATCCAATGGGCCCAGTCTACCAGATCCAACGCTTCACAAAGTGCCACGTGTTCTAGTAAGAAAGGAGTTCAATTTTTTACATTGAAAAACGTAAAAAATGATATTTAATTAAATTTCCTATTAAGGCCTATTAAAGTTCACACTATTATTAACAAACCAATACTCTCCTTGGTGTGCCCTGTAAGAGCTAATTATGTGTCGTGTGTCCATGATACCACGTTAGCATGTTACGTCAATAGCACAATTGAGCTTGATTTTTTTATTTCAAAAATTCTTAAAAATATATATAAAATAAAAAATATAAATTTTTTAGAAAATTACAAAAAATAGGAAAAATAAACAACTTCTAGTAAATCACGAGAAAATTCAGAAAAAATCAATAAAAAATCTCAAAAAATCAAGGGAAAATCCTAAAACTCTCTTTACTGAGCAAGACTCCTCATTCTTCCAAAAAATTCCTAGAGTTAAAATAATAATATTTTTTTCATAGAAAACTCCTTATTCCACGAAATTTGTGTCATTTTGATCCTTGCCTCATCTCCTTTCTTAGTCATCTATAAAAAAATGTAAATAAGACAAAGAAATTAAATTTAAATTTAAAAAAATCACTCATCTTTTTTTCTTTTATCTTTGTCTTTTTTTCATTCTTTGTTCATGGTTACGATAAAAACTCATGCAAATATGATAAATTTATTCTTGTTTGACCTTGAAAAAGGTAGAACATCAATTATTCTTAAAATTAATTCTAATTTATCTTATGAATGATGTGATATGATGAATGAAATTTTTTTGTCAAAACATAATAACATGTGTAATAACGATATGAACTATGCCTTAAAATTGTTAAAGCATAATGAATTAAATGTGTAAAGATGCATGTTATTACTTAGTGAGCTTTGATCCTTCATTGCTTTTATAAATTTTTTTGTTCAAGTACTTTCTAGTGTCCAACTTCATAATACCTCATCAATATTTTTGTAACCTCTTTAGGATAGCAATAGAGTCCCTACGAGCACCATGACATCTCCTATTGAATCTATGCTCCCATACCTCTATACCCTAGTTGCATTTGATTAATGTGTGTAGGGATGGAGGATGAGGTTTCAAACCTCCAGTGACTTCTAGTAAGAAGAGGGGATAAAGTCAAATCAAATACAAGTTGTCCTTTCCTTCGTGAACCTATTGTGAGAAACCTAGGCATCACTCCAAAAAGTATTAGATGTAACTCAGGAAACCCAAATAGGCCAAAGCTACTACCATGCTGGTTTTCCACTATTGCAACTTCATGGCTACCCTCGGTCATGGTGGCAATTCCAGCCAACTGATGCATGAAAACTTGGGCCCACAAGGATGGTCATAATTTTAATGTAGAGAAACTTGAAAAATTTGTGAATAATACTTTTTGAATCAATTTGGATTTTTTGGAGTTGGGGTATGAAGCACGTAAAATTGTGGTTCACAATTTTTATGCATGTATTTGTAGCTTCCTTTATGCAAAGAAAAGTATACAACAACATGCCCACATATTTCATTAACCTAGGCAAAGGTCTTGGTGAGTAAACTAAAAAAATTCTCATGAACAATTTATAGGTCTGTCTGAATAAGAAAAGGCATGGCCAAAACCTTAAGCCTTCTATGTGCAACTTCCCATAATGGATATCAATATCTTATATTTTATCATGTCCTGTCATCAACCTCTATATGGTCAATAATTGCATTTTTTAATGAAATCAAGGTATCTGATGTGGTATATATTTTTGTTGATATTTGATGGCTAATCTAATCCTAGCATGAGCATAGTTTTCCTAAAAATTAAGAGGTAGCTCTTTTGCATTTCGAGGAATCTATGCATTTAGAGGAACTTTGTGAGATAACTAAATCCCATTGCATCCCATATTTCCATGGTAGTCGAGATTCAGTTTGGTCAATCCTAAAAACTACTTCAAGTCTATTGGATAGGCACATGAAATTTGGTATGCTATTCAGATATTAGGATAGATATCGTAGTCATACACAATCTAAAAAAACTATTTAATATTGCTTATGGATAAAATATACTGCATTATTCAGTTTCTCCTTTATGAAGTCATTCATAGAAGTTTTAGACTTGATGGAATCAAATTGAAACTAAAATAGAAACAGTTAAATAGGAAATGAAAACTATGGGTCACTTCATCGAACTATGTTTCAACGTTTTGGCCCAAAACAATTTTGTTTCTTACAGTTATCAATGTTGAGTTATATTTCTAGAAATATACAACTATCTTCTGTCAAGCCTTCAAATCAGCATCAACATTTTATTCAGAGATTTATGACCATCCCAAAATCTTAAGTAACATTGGATTTATTTACTGTGATCAAATCTCTTTTGTTCATGCTCTAGACATGTTTTGAGAATGTTAAGCACTAGCTTTCTTAAAAGGAGTAGAGCTAAGTCTCTTGGAAATCATCTAAGGAGAGTACCTCAGTCTTTTTATAAATATTTCAAATCGTAAATCTTCATTTCGCACTGGTCGAAGATTCGGGGACACTGGAAATGGGAGATGGCAGTTTATACATGTGTGTGTGTGTACATACGTTCAAAACGGGAAAGATGAATGGCTGCCTCTTTGATCATCGTCCATCACTCCATCATGCGGAAGTCAATATAGTAATATCAAATCGTTTGCATGACAACTGACCCGTCATTTTCTTATATTTGTTGTAAAGCAAAGAAATAACCTCTGATTAAAGACAAAAAATTGATTACGGAAACTATTTCTGATAAGCTTCCTTGCTTTCTCTTCCATTCTCTTTTCGGCTGTGGCCATAGTTTTCTAGGAAAAGAAAATATCATGTTTTAACGTAAGTTTTTCAATCGGTCAAACTCTCAGAGATCATCCAATCGTGCCGAGACTGAAATAAATTTTTGGTTTTGGATTAGGTTTTGACCAAAAAGCAAAACACAGCCGGAAACTTTGATTCCTGAATGAAAAGGATGGGCGAGGGAACCTAAGAACGTCAGCTTGAGATCTCTCTCTCTCTCTCTCTCTCTCTCTCTCTCATCAATTCGGGCTGCCGTGGAATTAATTGAAATCGGACACGTTGTAGCAAGGACAGACCAGCTGGCAGTTCTAGCCGCAGTTATTAGGCCGCCTGGCAAGAAGGTGTGATCAGCAGACCACTTCTCGCCGAACTATTTCGCTTATATAAATCTACCTGTGGGGCAAGCAATTGCCTACTAAATCGAGATCTTCCCTCTCACAGTATCGCCATATCGATCAAAACGTTGGATAGATTCTCAGAGCGGCTTCCCTTTTCTTCGATCTCAAAATGGTCTTCTTTTGCTTCATGGTGGATCAGAGGAGGACGATGAGGAGCACGAAACCAGCGGCTGGGACGTGTTCTCGCTGCGGAGGCGGCGCCAGAGTAGCCGAGATGGAAACGGCCACGCGCGTCTGCTACGTGCCGGTGCATCGCAAAGCTTGGCGGGCTATCGTCTGCACCTTATGCGGCGCAACGCTCAAGTCCTATACTCGCTTGAGTATTCGACGGTCAGGATGAAGCGTGCTAGATAAATAGATGGCCGCTCAGCAAGAAAACAAATAGGAAATTCATGGGCAATACGTCTACGGGAATTCATTTTTTTCTGTATACAAAGCTCATCTGAGGAAGCTATTCTTCATGTGTAACTATTTCCATAATGGATAAGATTCGAAGGAAATGCTCGTTGGTCTTAGGATTCAGTACGTCGAAACGGATGTCCGACGATAACACTTCGATTTCTTAGAAATTTGAGTCCCCTTGGGCACATTCTCCAAGCTTTTAGGCATACGAATTCTTAGGATTTGAAGATAAGACCCAACCTGGGGATTAATTCGGACCAATTTTCCCGACAAAACCGCTTGTCGATCAAATAGGCCGATTTCAGGGAACAATTACTCCACGCTTGAGGGTTGGAACTTCTCCTCCTGCGAGGAAATTACATACATCCCCCTCCGATGTTTATTCTGAATGAAGAAAACTGATAGATAGATGATAGATATGGATACATTCCATAATGGATGAATCAGTAAACATGCAGAAAGGGGCCTGCACTCTAAACTTGCCGCCATATCAAGGCAGGGGGTGGAGCCTGAACCTTGCACTAATCTTACTTGCTGTCCGTTTAATGCTAAAAGTCAAGGTGTTGGCGTGAATATAACTAGAAAAATCATATTCTTCAGAAATATGAATAAAAAATGCTAGGATGTTTCTTACCTCTTGTGGTAATGCACTGGGCTTTCCTCTTTTCGTACTCTTTCAATATGAAGAGTTGTGTTTTGAAGGGAAAGTTATCTCAACAGACAATATCACTTTTGATGAAGCTGAATTGTGGAATCATACAGGCAATGTTGATTCAGTGCTAGTCAAAGCCCAAACATTGTGTCTTCACAGATGATCCGATTAGTGTATCTACGAATGAAATGTAAGAAAACTAAATTCCACCAATATTTTTTGGTGTATGAAATTTTCTTTTGCAATTTGTAAATATATCAATCTATCATTATTAAAAGTTTCCAAACTAGTGAGTGTCTGGTTTCGTTTTTTAAAGTTTTTTTCCCATTCAAAGGAGTTCTCACACTTTGGACTGGATGGTGGTAGAATCAATGCATGTTAAGAAGGAGAGAGCACTCACCACTCACATTTGAGTTTCAATGGCAAACCATGGTGCCAAGTTTTATAAGAAGAGTTAATAAGCAAGGAAGGAAAAAGGACCCAAGAGATGAAAGAATCACTTGCGAGATTACTGGCATTCTAGTTTTGTAATGTATTCATAGACCTTGTTGTATTTCAGTATGGGAGTCAATGGGTCCTGGTGGGTCGATCAATTAAACATACGCACACTGATATCAGAGGGATGTAGATATTGATGAAATTTTTCTGTCCTTTGCGAACATCTAAGTATTTGATTAGTGTGTCTACGAATGAAAATGTCAGAAAAATATCATTATATTTTCCACAAATTGTTTCCAAAATTATTTTTTCAGATTAACAAAATTTATGATAAAATAATTTTTCTTAGTAATGCAAAATATGTCATTCTATCATTAGTAAGAGTATAAAGCAATTAAACTACACTATATTCGACAATATAAATACACAAAAGAGTCTAATTCAGCCCCCCCTTAGTTATTCTACATTGAAATTAGAGAATTTCAAATCCTACTTATAGGTCTTGATTTTCTAGTAAGAATTCTTCAAGTTCTAAAGCACAAAAGTATCTTTATTCAGATACTCAAACCATATTTAAAAATCATGTGGCTTATACATTTATTCTTCATTAGCCAATTCATCACAATTCAACCTATTAAAAACCTGTCTAATGTAGGAGT
>CM044109.1:17011150-17249376 GCA_024174645.1 Lemna minuta | reverse complement strand
ATTATTTTTGACACGAGACCGTGTGAAATCAACGACCTCTCAGTATCGTCTCGTCATCCATACAAGTTAGTTGGACCTAAGTCAAGGAAAAGATTGTGGCTTTTTTGAAATGTGAATCTGAGTATGTTGTTATCACTAATGAAGCATGTAAAGGACTCTCATTGAGTCATATAATTTTTGGGCTAAAGGGAGAAGAGATGAAGTTCATGATAATAAATCTACTATTAATCTCTTTATGAATATTATTCATCACTAGAGCTTGTAGCATAACGATACATGATATCATTTTATTCGTTCCCATTTCGAACAAATGTTGATTGAACTTGAGCATTTGAAGACAAAGGAGCAATTGGAAAATGGCTTTACTACAACCTTGAGATGGCTAAAGTTCACTAAATATCTTGTGAAGTTGGGACTTAGTAGTATTTGAGGAGAGGAGCAAGATCAAGGAGGAGAATCATAGGTGATGATTTTGCTTCTCCCTCCTAATGTGGATGAACGGGAGAAGTTTTTGTCACTGTGGTTTGATTATTTCCTCTCTATTTGCTTTAATCTTGACTGTTCATTTTAACTTAAAAATGAGGATCCTGATGCCACCTTTAAGGGCCCAAATAACCTGCAAATTATACATGAAAAGATATGATTTTAAATGTAAATAACCTATAAACATTCCATTCTAATGCATGTTACCATTTTTTTAGTGCTTATCTATCATTTTCTGAAAAATTAAGTTATAATCTCAAAATGCACTAAATTAACGATAACTATGATAAATAAGACAAATATTGTAAGATTAGATTATACCTATTTTTTTCATTTCATATTATAATTATGTTTTAATGTTAAATAATAAGAGAAATGCTTTTATACACTCATTTCTTTTTTGAAGTCTTATTATCTAAGAGAAATGAGTGTATTTTTAAAAAAAAAATTATTATCTTTCTATTTAAATAATTTAAATTTTTAAAATTATAAATAATTTAATTTCTTATCCAACAAAAAAATTGGATTAATTTGGAGTTGTATTTGGAAAAATATAAATTTTCTCTTTTTTTGGGGATTTTTTTAATTTTCTTGATTTTTTATGAATTTATTTGGACTTATTTTGAATTAATAAAGAATCAAAAATCAGATTTATATTGTGTGCTAACGTGGCAGCTAATGGGTCACAGGTGAAAAAAGCGTCGTCACGTGGCGCTGGGTGATCATGTATGCGGCCGTGTGTGCACGTGTACGCCTGTGTGCTCATGTGTGCATGTGTGCGTGTAAATGATTAGTGAGATAAAGCATCCTTTTCAGCATTTAAGCTATCTCACCTAACCTCTCACTCTTTATATACTCGTGCATTCCCTTTAATTTTTATCATGTGTGATTATGTTTTTTCTTTTTTTTGCGTAGGTGACGTGGTGAAAAGTGGAGCACTCTATTCGTGTGTTAAATTGTGATCGTCGATCTTCACTTAAGTGAAGGGGTACATCGCAGAATTTGATTGGGCGACGATTCATTTTAAAACATTTTAATGTCAGCCGTTGATCTCAAGAGTTATAACAGCTGAGATTAAATGCTACCGATGAACTTCAATGGATGCATGGCGATATCTCAGACGTCAATATTCGATCGGACGAACGCGATCGTGTGATGATTATTCTTCACACGCAACATGGAGAAATCTGGGAGCTTCATCTTTGATCGAATGGACGCAACTTTGTGACAAAGATTTGTGATGCCGGACCGAGGGATGAGCTCGGCCTGACGCTAAGGTTACTAATGGGGAACTAGGGAAGGGGTGTGGCCTATGGTATCTAGATGATGCGGTGATGTCTCGATGTACTCCTCAAGCAGTCAACCTCCCCAACACGTCGTCTCGGAGTCCCTGGGGTGCGCCGAGTAGGATGGGTCGGGAGTCCTCCCGGGCTCGTCGTGGCAGGAGAGAGAGCGACCTCGAGTCGTCGGTGGGAGCTCGATCGTCAACCCGGCGGCCGGATCCACGATCCCAATCCCGTAACCAAGGATCACTCAACCTAACTAGGCCCGAGGGCGGTGGAGACAGATGCGGGAAGTACTGAAAGAAATATTGCACTTCAAAATAAAAAGGGGAGGGGATGCGTGCCTAACCTGCGGGGCGCGAGCCCGGTCGGTCGGGGCGAGGGGGAGGTCGTCGAGCGCGGCAATGGCAACGGACGCTGAGGCGAGTCGGCGGGGTAGCGCGGATGGACGGTCGGCACTGGGCGGAAGTGAGGGAGATTCGCGGCGAGCAGAGCGAGCCGCGGCGAGCACGGCGGAGGAAGGGGTGGCGGGGTGTGGCGTGGAGGCGGCGGATCCACGACGATCGTGGCGATGACTGGAAAGGTCGTGGCGGCAATTGGATGCGACGACGGTGGTACGGTGACGGGACGGAAACGACCGGACGCGGCGGCGGCTCAGGGCGCAGAGGCGGCTGGTCGCGGAGGCAGATCTGGGCGCGGAGGCGAATTTGGAGGCGGGCGAACCTGGGCGCGGAGATGGCGGCGGCAGGTCACGATGGCAGTGGCGGCAGGATGCGATAGCAGCGGCGGCGGCGGGATGCAGAGGCGGCGATCGCGGCGAGGCGCGCGCGGCGACTGGGCGGAAGGCTGCAGCGGCAGCGCGGCGTGGCGGCGGCGGAAGCAGGACGCGAGGGCGGCAACGGCGGGGACGCGGCGGCGGCACAGAGCGCGGCGGCGGCAGGATGCGGCGCGCGATCGCGGCTGAGCGGCGGCCGACAGGGGATGGCGGTTTAGCGCGGCGGCAGCGGCAGCCTTGGGCGGCAGTGGCAGCGGCGGCTGGGATCAGCGGCGGCGGCGGCGGCTGCGGCGGCGGCGGCAGATCACTGCGCGGCAGCGACGGCGGCTTGAAGCAGCGGCGGTTGCGGCGGCGTGGAGCGGATCCGGGGCTAGGGCAAGGAGTGGCGGCGGAGGCGGCGGCGGCGCGAACTGGTGCGGCGGCGGCGGCGGCGGCGTCGACGGTAGGACTTCTTCCCTAACCTTCCTTGAGCGGCCACTCGAGAGGAAAACTCTTCTTTTCTCAAATGACGGCTATGGTTTGTGGGGGGGTCCGTTCCCCTCTTATAGAGCCCATGGTGGGCCAAGAGAGGAAAGGGCTCACTTGAAGCACAAAACCCACACCCATGCTCATAGAAAAGAAATAAGGTTCGCAAAGGGAAAGGGCCTTAGGCTAGGGCCCCGAAACGAAGGGAACCCACCCCCAAGGCCTAAAAGAGAGAGAAGAAGATATGCGAAGGCCCGCTTAAACACATGCGGGCTACAAAAGTGCGAAATAAAGGAAAGGGTAGAACGATAAATCCCCGCGCGCGCGAGCCTGATGAAGTCTGTGGTGGCGAGATGAAGTCCTCACTTAGTGTAGTGAAAGTCGGCATCCTTCGTCTTCACCTGTCGAGGGGGCTGGACGCGCGTGGGTGTCGGCTCCTCCGGCGCTGTAGTGTCATGCCTTGGTGGCGACGGGGGTCGTAGGCCACCAATTTGCATCCAAGCATTCATCTGAGCCATTGATTGAAGATGAAGACTCAAATCCAACGGCCACACCCAATTTTGCCTATAAATTGACCTGTTCTTCGACGATGTAAACCATTCGAGGGCGTTTCAAGTAACCGAACTATTTAGACATCTCAATTCTCAAATCTCTTGCTTTCCGTTGCTTCTAGACTCATTTCTCCGTTCGAGGAGTGTTTAAAAGTGAGAATTTGTTGAGAGAATAAGGAGAAATTGCGTCTTGAATGCCGACGATCATCTTCGAATTCGCGGAATGAATATCCTTTGATATGGCGATCAATTGGATCAATTCTATCTTGGGTTAGAATTTGTGTTTTTCTCCTAATCTCTCTTCCTATAACAGTTGATTTAAATTTTGAATAATAAATTAGTCAAATTTTAGGTTTAATTTTGATTTTCTCTCTTTCGTGTTCAGATTTTCTATCTAATTTTTTCTCATTAATTTCTCTACAAATCTTGCTCCAAATTCTGTGATTTTTTATTCCGTGGATTCGTCTTCGAGTTATCTTTCTAAAAATATTGAAATCCTTACTTTCTCACATCAATTCATCGTCTGATTTGAACAAATTTCAAAGAGTTCTTCAAAAATATCTTAATTCTCTATGGATTCGATATTTATTCACCACTAAACAATTTAATTCACGATTATTTCTCTAAATTGATGAATTTGGAACTTGTTTTGACGCGTGTCCACATGTATTCAACGACCTCGTGGATTCGCTTTGTCAAACCCCATCTGCTGATTCCTAAAGACAAATAGTTTATGTCCAAACTGTTAGGGTTCTATTTTAAGTTTTTACCTATCATGGTCCCGCATGCCTCTTGGCCCACTTCCCTTTTCCTTTCTTCTTGTTTCTAGGTTTTCAAGTTGCACAAAGTAGCAATTATGTTTGATGGGTAGGGGAGAT
This sequence comes from Lemna minuta, assembly GCA_024174645.1. Classification (NCBI taxonomy): domain Eukaryota; kingdom Viridiplantae; phylum Streptophyta; class Magnoliopsida; order Alismatales; family Araceae; genus Lemna; species Lemna minuta. The sequence goes on along the minus strand of CM044109.1, from coordinate 17,244,941 downwards.
AAGAGAGAGAGCAGAGGGAGGGAGAGACAGAGAAAGAGTAAGAATGAGAGAGAGAGAGAGGGAGATAGAGAAACAGCCAAAATTGAAACTTTAAAGGGAAAAAAATTGAAGCCTTCATGAAGCCAACCCCTTGAATTAAAATTTTAATTGATTTAATTAGTCTTATCAAATGACTATGACATGATTTCTCATACACATTCTGTGATAAGTCATTTGGTTGATTGTTGATCCATTGCACAATCAATCTAAAATGCCCATATCCATTTTATTAATGATACAAAGTGATTTTTTATTAAATTAGTATATCCAGTGAGAAAAATCAATGCACAAAAAGCTCTAGGTGAAAGTACATATGAAAAATACCCTCCTCTTATCCAATCATATCCCTAACCTCTATCATAATTGATCCACTCAACTTTTGTTTGCTTTTTCATTAGGCAAGTGATTGACAAAATGATTTTGCGCAGTCATTGAATTCACACAAAATTGTGTTAAAACTAATACCGAACTCACCAATTTTATGAAATTAACACGAATTAAGTATAGTGATGAATAAGGGTCAAATCCACAGAGAATCAAGGGATTTTTAAGATATCTTTTGAAATTCAATCAAATCAGACAATGAATTGAGGTGAGAAATAAGGGGTTTCTATAGATTTGGAAAAAAAAAACTCAAAAAGAAATACACAGAATCAAAAACCACTCAATTTGGATCAAGATTCGCGAAGAAATCAAACAACAAATTATATAGAAATTTCTGAAGCGAAGAGAGAGAAATTGAATTTCAAAACTAAAATTAACTAAATCTAAGATTATAAATTATAATCTAATGATACAAGACAAAAGATCAAGAGAAAAACACATAATCTAACCCAAGATAGCGATCAAAGTGATCCAACTAATCACCGGATTCAAGGCTTTTCATTCCGCGATTTTGAAGACTATCATCGGTGTTCAAGAGGCAAATTCTCCCTATTCTATCAACCAAATCTCACTTTCAACCACTCCGTAGACGCGGAAATAAGTATAGAAAATATTGGAAACAAGAGATTCAAGTATGGTGGTGTCTAGACAGTTGGATTACTCGAAAACATCAGAGAATGATTTACAATGTCGAAGAACATCTCATTTTATAGCAAATTTGGGTGTAACAGTCAGATGGAGCATTTAATCTACGATCAACAGCTCTGATAAAATGTAGAGATTTGAATCATTACGGTTAAGTCTTGGTCGTTGGATCAGAGATGGACCATGCAGATTTCGCTACGTCCCCCACTTTAGAAGTAATACCTGAAACACTTGTCGTTTGATCATGATCTAACGCTACAGATGCGTTTTCGTCAGTTTTAATCTTAGTTGTTATAACTTCTCAAATCAATGGCTGAGATTAAATTATTTTCAAAAAAATTCTTCAATGAATGAGATTGCGTCGCGTACCCCCCAGTTTAAGTGATGATCCACGATTCATCTTCAACACGCAAATCAGATGCTCCTCGTGACACCACGTCACCTTAGAATGTCTTAAAATAAAAACATAGTCCTACATGACGATAATCTAGATGAATGAGTGACTATTTAAGTAATGTGTAAATTAGGGGTTAGCAAAAATCCTTAACAGGGTCCTCTCTCCTTATTCACGCACACACTTGCGCACACAAGCGCACTCACACACGCGTGCACACATACACGTGTGTCACACGTGGTGGTCTCATATTTCGTCACGTGGCACTGTCATTTTCATCCGCACCACATCAGCTGCCATGTAAGCACACAATATAAAATTAATTTTTTATTTATTTAATTTGAAATAAATTCAATCAAATTCAAAAAAATAAATTCAAAAAAATTCTTAAAAAATCCCTAAAAATTAGAAAATTCATAAATTTCAAAATATAACTCCAAATTAATCAAGATTTATTTCATTGGATCATAATTAAATTATATATCATTATATAAAGTGAAATTATTTAAATAACAAGAGAATAATTTTGTTATCACAAAAATACACACACCTCTCTTAGAAATTAGAACTTAGAAAAATAAATGAGTATATAAAAAGTATTTTCTCTTATTATTTAACATTAAAACCCTATTATAATCTCAAATATAGATGAGTATAATCTATTTTAAAAGTACATTCTTAACAATGCATAATCATCCCTAAAATAGTGCATTTTGAGATTATAACTTAAATTTGCATGAAATGATAGATATGCACTCAAAGTATGATAACATGCATAAGATTGGAATGTTTTATGCCTTAATTTGCGTTAATAATCGTATAATTGCATGTCAAAACTGTGTGTTATTAGTGATAACATGTATTTTATACTAGTAATTATATGATTATTAATACAAATTAAGGCATAAATCATTCGATTTGTATGCATGTTATCATACTTTAAGTACACACCTATCATTCTATGAAATTTAAAGTTATAATCTCAAAATGTACTATTTTAGTGGTAATCATAAATAATTAACCAAAGATATTTGAGATTAGATTATTCCTATTTTATATTTGAGATAATAATTAAGTTTTAATGTCAAATAATAAGAGAAAATATTTTCTATATACTCATTTATTTTTTTAGTTATATTTTTCCAAAATAAGTGAGTATATTTTTTAGATAAAAATTTATTCTCTTTTATTTATTAAATTTGATCTTTAGAATGATATATTATTTAATTTATGATTAAATTAAAAAAATTAGATTAAAAAGGAGTTATATTTTGAAATTTATGGATTTTCTTTTTTTTAGGGATTTTTTAGAATTTTTCTGGATTTATTTGGATTTATTTTGAATTTATTTCTATTTATAATAATAAAAAATTATTTTTTTATTCATCGCGTTGATGTGGCAGATGATGTGACGGCATGCTTGCCTGGCAGCGTATGCTCACGTTACGTGGCGCACGCGTGTGTATATATATGCTTATAATAATTGGTTAACCATCCATTTTAAGGATAGAAAGCGAACCCATGAAATGAGGCAGCCATGAACTTCATCCATGGCTTTACTATTCACAATTAGGAAGTTCATGGCTGCCTCTACTAATATTTCCACTCTACTTTGAGATATCCTAATGGAAACAAAAATGCTACGAAATCATCAACTAAATATAGATGACTGGTCATATATAGATTACACTGTAAAAATAATTGGTCATATAAATATAGATTATACTGCAATCTCATTAAATGAGCATGCCATGTGATTCTGACCAACAAGACTCCAAATCAACCAAAAAGCCCATGAAATGAATGTTATCCCAAAGCATGTGTTAGAATTGATTTTGGAGGCCAAACTACAAGCATTATTGATTGACTCGTAGGTAAATTTTGAGATATTGTTTCACCTTGATTCTTGAAGTAAATCAATATCATAGGCTGATTGGCAAGCTGATTTATTGATGATAACTTGTCTAAACATATTTTTATGATTTCTATCTTGTTGAACCAGTTTATCGACAAAACTAAAGATGGAACTTTTAGTTCTTGCCTATCCCAAGAATGTTCTAGGGAAAGAACTCATATATAGTAGGCATGGTCATTTGTGTCTTGAGGATGATTCATTTTGGGATATGTGGCAACTGACAACATCTAATATGCACAGAAAAAATGAATTGGATATCACCAAGATTGTATGTTAGAAGATAAAATTGAAACAAACACAAAAATATTAAAAAAAAAACACGATCACATGACCTTGAACAGTTCCTTGAAACAAACTCACAATATGTTAATTCGTTAGATGCACTATTGAAATTTACGCACATTTTTAGCCTCTAGTGGTATCCAGACAATTCTTATCTTTATGGAGCTCCTCCTTTTGCACATGATATAAAGGTTATTCTTGTAGCTTTGAGCCCTAACAATCTCTATTGTATTACCCCATAAAAGAATTTAAGGGAAAGAGGAAAAGACAAGTGTTTCTCTCGGGAAGAGAGTTGGATGGAAATTTAAAACCCTATCTTTTAAGGTCCTTATTATTGGAATCTGAGGCTTGATAAGCTCTCAAAATCTTAATCAAATTATCAAATGCAATGGAAGGCTTTGAATTGAGCATTCAAAATGATGAGACACTACGAATCAATCCTATCATCTAGTATAGATTGTTGTATGATAGCTCATGACAACAAAGTTTTATAGAGGGGTTTTCATATACTCTATATCTCTCAAAGCATGTGATATAACCTGTCACTCAATGAGCTAGCAACTCAATCTATCGATTGGGTTAAATCGATTATTAATGAATTAATTTTTATGTTGATGTAGTAATTAATGAGGACCAATAAGTATTGTTAGATCAAAATAATTATTAACTTGTAAGATATATAAACCTAGAGAATCATACAGATAAGGTTAATAAATGTATGTAGATATATACATAATACTAAGGGTTTTATAAAAAGTTCACATTTCCAAAAATTTATAAATAAGGAGATAATGATCATAACAAAGATACTCATGTAAGCCTAGTAAAAACTCTCCTCTCTCTAATCTTCCTCTTGTGGTGATAAGAGCTCAAGGGGAGATCTATTCGTCTATTAGTTGTGTAGATATCACTAGAGGCCAAATGCTTTAACAGCTTATAGAACTCCTTCAAATAATTCATGTAATTATGTTTTTAATATATACTAGATGATAAGATCATCTCTTCTTGGAACTTCTTTTGTCGAATGTTCGAATCAATAGTTTCCATAACATTCAATACTTTCATTGAAATTTCAGAAGGCTTATCAACATCAAATCCTAGCACTGGAGACTATTGAAAGAAACATAAGAAAAGCAAAACAAAAATGTGATATTATCACCTTGCATGGAATCAAATCCACAACCTTCATGTTCCTTGAATTTGATGTCACAAGTCACACACTTGCCTGACCTCAAGAGATATCCACACAATTCTCAATCCAATTCCTTCTTATTTTGATGGAGAATTATCTCAAAACATGAACACAAGGGTTCCAAGTGAACCTAGATATAACTTAAAGAAGAGATCTCAGTCTCAACAGCAACAAGACACTATCCGCCTCCTTGTTCATAAATTTGAGAAGCTATCCATTCATTAAATGAATGAAGAAGACCTCTCTAAAAAATTGAAAGAGAGTGTAGATCCTAAGGGAATCATCTTCCCTCCTTTTTCATTTATAAACTGATCTAAAGATTGACTTGGTCATATGCAATTAAAACTTCATCCTTAGAACACTTAGAATTCCATAGTTGGACCAAGTCAACCACCATTTACCTTGATATAGGCTCCTCAACATCCAAACCATATCCACTATGTTATAGGCACCTTTTGTGATCACTGATCTCAAGAAAGAAAATCAGTAGGAACATCCTTGTTTAATTTCCCTTCTTTTGATCAACCACCTATAGTTAGTAGTGTAAAGGAGATCTATTCATTATGAAAACGGAATACCTTCTGAGATCAAAGCCTTTATGAAGATAATCAGCATGAAGAAAACCAATGTTAAGTAAGGCAGCCATTAAGATTATCCTTCCAATCATCTATGGGCTCCCAGATCATCTCAAGTACATAAGGAAACCTCATAAGTGAAGAATTTCAAGCTCTACGATTGAAGAAGAAAATGAAACGTGACCTTCTTACCATCATGAGAACACTGAAGACATATGAAGCCATTTATGAAGACTAGAAAGAACACTACAAGCAAAGAGGACTATTCCCCCCGAGATCAATATCCCTACGACTGAGGAGACAGTGAAATCTTGGTCATATTATTTTAATCGAATATAAAAGAAACAAAAGCCTTCCTCGAAGATGATGCTAGCGGATTCCTCTTGAGGTTATGCCTCATAAAAAAACAACACCAAGACCACAATCTACTTGTGATGAATATGAGGACGACCGTATCCAAGAAACGAACTCTACGGCTACTGAAGAATACGAAGACTTGGTCTGAATGATAATAACCAATCATGCAACCAAACTTCCTACGTATACACTGTCAAATGACCCCACGCATCATTTCTCTACTAACGTGGGATAACGATGAGACACAAAGATCTCTGCAAACAGATATTACAACCACCCAGTTTCCACCACTCAACACGATACCAGGTAGACACCCGAATCACCGTCCACGTGAAGAATATGTCAGAGAATACAACACTTGACTAGAATTGGAATTTCCCGAGACTGAACACGAGAGAACTAAAGAAGAGGAAACTTCTCATTACTGTTACCGCCAGTCGCTGCCTTCTCCTCACCTCATCCTAGAGAATTCTCGACATCAAGGGTTAAGCTACCACATTTATCGTCGCCAACCACTCCTTGCCCTCTTTACACCTTACCTTGGAGACCCGCAAGAAAACTAGAAGCAAAGACAACAAGAGGATATCGGAACATCTTCAACGCAATCAGAATTTCGACGGCATCATATCAACTCCTCAAACACTCACGTCATCACAAGATCGACGAGGAGGATTACCTCTCACGTGAATCACGCCTCGACGGTTTCTAAGGATTACGAAGGCTTGGTCGGGTTGCACTAACTGATCAATAAACACTGATCCGACGATCACAACGGCCAACTGTTAGATCTAATCTCATTAAGTGGACATAGTTATGTATTATTGTGGATTAGCTATCATTATAATCCCATTAAGCGATTCAATTATGTTTAATCTGGGGATTACGACATTCATTTATGTGTGTGGAGGTTAATTATGTGTAGAGGCAGTAAATCAGTCATTAGTCATTAATGGGCTGTCTAATGACTGATTAGAGGCTTAAGCTTTCCTCTATTCCTATAAATAGGAGGCCATAGTCCACTTGGATAACCTGATGCTCATAACCCTCAAGAGAGAATCCCATTTCCTCTAGAGATCAGGAGGTTACATCAGGGATATTCAAGAAGACTATTCTCCGATTCAGTAATCTACTCCGATGAAGATTAATCCGGTGAATCCAGGTATGTGTTTAATTCCAGTTTATGAATCTGATTATTCTGATGAATCATGATGCATATTCAAGTTCCAACACCAACAACTAACTGGAGATCTAATTTATTCCCCGCCGTCCTCTCCTGCTGACATGGAAGTTGAAGAACCGTGAAACATCCACGAAAAGACGCTGCAACTGCCCGGAATCGTAACGTCTATTCTCAGTGCCCTTCTTCACGTTAATTCATTTCTTTTCCTGATCTCTTACTCTATAAAAGAGACGATTGTAAAAGAGAAAAGAAAATTTTTGAATTGAAATGAATTTGTTCTCCTTTCGGAAAACATATGTGTTTGTGCTTTCCCGTATCTCCTCCATTTCCTCTTCCGAAACCTCTCTCTGAGTTCTATCTCCCAACTCTATTCTCCCTCCCGTTCTATCCTCTTTCATCCAAATCACAGTAAGAAGCATCCGAGATTACCTTGATTGGTGGTGATTCCAGGGGCATCGTGTTCACACCCAGTTAAGGTACTCATCCTCTTTTCATCTTAACCGTGAACAATGGTTCTTCCTCAAGATCCATATGTCCAACACTTTCTCCTCTTCTTATCTATTTTCCCACTTTCATTACAATCCGAAATTATCTTAAAAATAATCCCCAATCCTAGTATACCCATTCTAAATATTTTGTCCATTATTCATCCTCTAATCACATAAACTAACTATTCTCTTAACCATACTTTTTCCCTACACATTCATAAACATCTTTGTTCCTCTTAAATTCCTCTATCCGAGTTATCATCTCCCTCATATTCACTGATATATACTTCCAAATCATCATATCATCAATAGTATTTCATCTCCACGCTACAAAAATATCATAAGAACTATTCTTATTCATTAAATCGTTTATATCATCTTCTCATCCATTCTCCTCTTACCGCGATCATACTCATTATCCTTCTCTTCATAATCTCTATCATTCTCGTTTTCATCCATTTTCCAAATACATTATCCACGTCCTACATTAATTAATCTACACTTCTGAACCTTCACATTATCAATTCTTCACCATCTCCACGTGATAAGATTAAAATAATAACTATTTCTATTAATCTTATATTACATCACATCTTCTCATTCTTTCCTCTTCTTCACGCATTCATCACTTTCATCCTCACTAATATTCCCATAATTCCAAATTATCCCATACAATATCATCTCTGAATTATATCTTTATTCCTCAGTGATATCATTCATAGGTCCTCCATAAGATTGTAGGAATATTTCATAATTAAAATCCGTCAATCTTCATATCTATTTCACTCACTTCTCTATCACATTTCACTCATTACATCATCATATTCATACATTTCATCATTCCGCAATATCCTACGTCATATTTGCTCGTGATCTGAAACTATAATCTCCATACCATTAACTGTCTCGTAGATTTGAGGGAGAAAAGAGAAGACTTGAGGGAAAAGAGTTGCTCAAGGGAGGGAAGGTCTTTATTTACAATTTGGCACTTTTCACAAACACTTCAAATAATTCTTTATTTATCTTACCATTTAATAACCTTATGGCATTACCTTCTGGGGCCCACAATACACATCCAATAAATGACTCTATTGGTATGTCAAACTGGTAAGACCCCTATAATCACTTACCAAAGGAGGAACAGGCGTACCAATGGGAGGGTTAATAGTCAACAGAACTCCTCACCTGATAAGGAGGTGGCCGAGGAAGACGATGTAGCGAATACCATTATGGTGGACCCCACTGGTATTAGCAAGGGTCCCACTCAGGACAGCTATGCTAACCCGAATCTTGCCCTTACTAAAAGTAACTCTTCTCCCTCTATTCCTATAAGTACGACAGGGACGGTTGGGGCGGGCAGCTAGGAAGGAAGTTGGAGATTCGGTCCCGAGGTAGGAGGTACTGAGCAAGGAGACCTCGAATCTCCCTACTCCCTGAATCGATCTAATCGATTCTTGTAAGTAACGGTTGCTATTCCACAGGATACGAGACGGCAGGGCCACGGGAGGTAACGGCGAGCATCTGTGATCCAGATCCGGAGGATTGCGGACGGATCAACCGAGGCATCGCCAGGGATCATACCACTTTCGGTCCAGTAGCATCATCACGGGGAGATTAACCAGAGGCTCAAGGAGTTGGCTGTCTTCTAAGCTCTGGCACCGATCCCTAATCTCTTTTCGACGATTGCTGATTACATCCTTTGACTATTGGGAATATTGAGTGATTCTTTTAACGATTCAATTCAAGAATCTTACTATCTGGTATCAGAGCCACTCTTCCGCCAACATGTCGAAATATAGCGCTGACATCGAGAAGATCGCGACACAAGTGGAAGAAATGAAAACTCAGGTGAGACAGATCGCTGAGCTTAAAGCACAACAGGAGTTATTCCAAGAATCCATGACACGGCAATTCCAAGCTATTATGGCAGTCTTGTTACCTAAGTCATCGGAACAACCCTCTTCAAGCGAAGCTCCAAACACGGAAACTCTACAACACGAACATGCTACAACAGATAATGATGCTACCGCCACTACTAAGGTAATCACTACTATTCAAGAAAAGAGGGGAGAATTGTTACCTTTTGTGGGAGAGAATCCAGAGCATTGGCTCTTAGAAGCGGAAAAATATTTTTCTCTAAATGACACACCCGAGTCGGAGAGGATGAAGACAATAGTCATGTTTTTGGATGGGGAAGCACTCGCCTGGTTTGCATATACTCAAAAACATGATAAGATCAAGGATTGGCAAGATTTTCGTTTGCGGATCGAAAGGAGGTGGCAAGGCTGTGAACCTGATGAGGCTTTGGAACAATTGATGGCCATTAAACAGGATGGCACAGTTATGGCGTACAGGACTGAGTTCGAAAGGCTATCTTCCCTCATTTCGGATCTCCAACCCAACTTTTTAGAACGAGCATTTCTGAAGGGGCTCAAACCAGAGATCAGAGACCATATTGATATCATTAAACCGACAGGCTTACCAGCCTTGATGGATGCAGCCATGAAGATGGAAAAACACCTTCACTCGGTATGGCATGCCATGAGAGCTCCTACAGCACCGGAGAAATCTATCAAGCCTACCACTACTTCGAGACCAAGTAAGAAGTACATTGGTTCATCCTCTTCCACTAACTATGACAGGGGCAAACAAACGTCAACTGAGTCCAATCCCCGCACAGTGAACGTTAATTCAAGTCACCGCCAGAAACGACAACTACGGTTGACGGATGCTGAATTCCAGGACAGACGAGACAAGGGACTTTGTTTCCACTGTGAAGAAAAGTTCAATCCAGGTCATAAGTGCAAAAAACAACTCAATATCCTAATAGTGCATGACGAAGATGAGGACTTCACCGATACAACAGAATCGGATTGGTCGCCAGCGGATGGGGAAACTGTGACAACAAATTCTATCTTTACTGCATGTGTTTCATGTAATTCCGTTTCTGGATTATCCAAACATTCTACCATGAAGTTAGAGGGTGAACTGTTTGACCAAAGGATCGTAATTCTGATTGACCCTGGTGCTACACATAACTTCATCTGCAAGACGACGGCTCGAGAATTGAAACTTCCAATCATGTCGGTTAATACTTACCGAATTGTCCTGGGAGATGGCCCGGTGGTATATGGGAAGGGCATATACAAGGACTTGTCCATTATATTCCAAGGTATCATGGTAACCGACGATTTTTTACCGTTGACTTTAACAAGTGTGCATGTTATCCTCGGGAAGCAGTGGCTCGACTCAATTGGGTGGGTACATAACCATTTCCGTAATCTAATCATGAAGTTTATTGTTGAGGGTCAGGTGCACACATTATACGGAGACCCCCTTCTACACAGGGCCCTTATTGAGCCAAAACATGCGGATAAGGATGTGTTTGCTGGTAGTGTTTTCATGGCAGAGCTCTATCTCATTGAGGAGGACCAAGACCTTCTAGCAGTCCCCGCAACACCCATCTCCATCAGATTACGGGAAGAATTCCCTGAAGTATTCACCGAGATCACTAGGATGCCTCCCCCACGAGATATTGACCATGCCATCACATTATTACCAGGCGCACCTATAGTGAACAAACGACCTTATAGGTATTCTTTTGCACAAAAGAATGAAATTGAACGGCTCATTAAGGAAATGTTAGCAGCGGGCATAATTCAGCACTCCAAAAGTCCTTATGCGAGCCCCATATTATTAGTCCAAAAGAGAAATGCCAGCTGGAGAATTTGTGTTGACTATCGAAGCCTCAACAAACTAACTATACCGGAAAGGTATCCAATTCCGGTTGTCGATGAGCTTATTGATGAGTTACACGGTAGTGTTATTTTTTCCAAACTTGATTTACGATCAGGTTATTATCAGATACGGATGAAGGAAGAAGACATCCCTAAAACTGCCTTCCGTACTCATGAAGGGCATTATGAGTTCAAGGTAATGCCATTCGGTTTATCTAATGCACCTTCGACGTTTCAGGCCCTAATGAACCATATCTTTCGCCCTCACCTCCGTCAATTTGTTCTGGTATTCTTTGATGACATACTGATCTATAGTAAGAGTGAAGAACTTCATGAAGAACATCTTTTGACAGTATTTACTCTCCTCAAGCAGAACCAATTACATGTTAATGCAGACAAATGCTTTATTTGTCAGCAAAGGCTGGAATACTTGGGACATTGGCTGTCTGCCGAGGGGGTGGATACCGACGAAGGGAAGATTTTAGCCATCCGCAAGTGGCCCAAGCCCAAATCCATTAGAGATATCCGAAGTTTCTCGGGCTTGGCTGGTTACTATCGGAAGTTTGTGAAGAATTATGCATCAATTGCTGCTCCACTATTTCAGATGACAAAGGGCAATACTCTCCAATGGACCCTGGCTGCTGAGGAATCTTTCCAAAAATTAAATCAAGATCTCATCTGTACCCCAGTTTTAGCATTGCCTGATTTCACCCAGCCGTTTGTCATCGAGACAGATGCATCGCTTGTGGGAATTGGGGCAGTGCTCATGCAAAATGGACGCCCTATTGCATATTACAGCCATGGGCTACCGAGATCTAAGGTACCTAAATCTTCTTATGAGATTGAATTATTTGCGGTCGTTATGTCTGTGCAGAAATGGAAGCACTACCTCATTCATCTACCCTTTACAATCCGCACTGATCAAATTAGTCTAAAATACTTATGGGAACAGAAGGAGATACCGAGCCAATTTGCCAAATGGATGATTAAACTAATGGGCTTTCAGTTTACTGTGGAATATAGACAGGGGAGGACTAATAAGGTAGCGGATGCTTTATCTCGTGTTACCTATGAACAAGAAGCAGCTTGTAATGAAGTTTCAGTCCTCCTAACGCCGGCAGTAGAGGCCATCAAACAAGAATTCATAAAGGACCCGGATTTGAAGAAAATCATTGATGTTTTAAAACAGGATCCTTCATCCATGGACAATTATACATACTATCATGGCCAATTGCTGTACAAAGGTCGGTTAGTGATTCCAAAAAACTCCGCTTATGTTAACACTATTCTTTCTGACTTCCATCACAGTGCTATTGGGGGCCACTTGGGATATCTCAAAACCTATAAGCGCATTATGGCGCAATTCTACTGGATAGGGATGAAAGCAGATATTAAACGCCATGTTAATGAGTGCCAAGTTTGCCAAGTCAACAAAGCATCCACCTTAGCTCCGGCCGGGTTGCTACAACCACTACCAATCCCGCATCAAATATTTGAAGATGTCACAATGGACTTTGTTGAAGCCCTACCGCGCTCAGATGGTTACGATACCGTTTGGGTAATCGTCGATCGGCTATCCAAGTACTCTCACTTCATTCCTCTCAAACATCCTTTCAACGCTTATAGTCTGGCTAAAATCTTTATCCGAGAATTCGTCCGACTACATGGCATACCGAAGTCCATAGTCTCAGATCGAGGAAGATTTTTTATGGGTCTCTTTTGGAAGGAAATTCACCGTCTTCAAGGTACTAAGCTTAATTTCACTTCAGCATACCACCCAGAATCCGATGGGCAAACTGAAGTCGTTAACAAGTGGTTAGCCAATTATCTCCGTTGTTTTACCTCCACAAGACCTCATAAATGGAGCATGTGGTTATCGTGGGCTGAACTATGCTATAACACCTCCTATCATGTCAGTTCAAAGATGACTCCATTCAAGATAGTCTATGGAAGAGACCCCCCGACCATTATCCGTTATGGCAACCCCAAGTCTCCTTTGGCCGAAATTGATACTTACTTATCAGAGAGGGATAATACACTTCGGAGTTTGAAACAACATTTGTCCGACGCGCAGGCTATTATGAAAGAGCACAAAGATACAAAACGCCGCGATTGTAACTTGAAGGAAGGAGACTTGGTATATCTTAAAATACGTCCTTATCGGATGAAATAGCTTTCCAAACGTTTTAATGAAAAATTAGCCCCCAAGTACTTCGGACCTTATCGCATACTTAAACAGATTAACGAGGTGGCCTTCAAATTGGAGCTACTGGACACTTGCCGTCTACATCCAGTATTCCATGCTTCTCAATTACGCAAGGTGGTGGGACAACCGGATCAGGTACTTCCGTTACCGGCGGCTCTGTCAGATGAATTAGAATGGGTTGTTGAACCGCTCCATGTGACTAAGTTTCGGGGGGAAGGTAAGAATATGGAGGTATTAATTTCATGGAAAGGGCTACCTGACTTTGAAGCCACTTGGGAGTCGGCGGCCGTGATCTCACAACAATTCCCTGAATTCAAACTTGAGGACAAGTTGAATCTTCTGGTTGGGGGAAATGGTAAGACCCCTATAATCACTTACCAAAGGAGGAACAGGCGTACCAATGGGAGGGTTAATAGTCAACAGAACTCCTCACCTGATAAGGAGGTGGCCGAGGAAGACGATGTAGCGAATACCATTATGGTGGACCCCACTGGTATTAGCAAGGGTCCCACTCGGGACAGCTATGCTAACCCGAATCTTGCCCTTACTAAAAGTAACTCTTCTCCCTCTATTCCTATAAGTACGACAGGGACGGTTGGGGCGCGGCAGTTAGGAAGGAAGTTGGAGATTCAGTCTCGAGGTAGGAGGTACTGAGCAAGGAGACCTCGAATCTCCCTGCTCCCTGAATCGATCTAATCGATTCTTGTAAGTACGGTTGCTATTCCACAGGATACGAGACGGCAGGGGCCACGGGAGGTAACGACGAGCATCCGTGATCCAGATCCGGAGGATTGCGGACGGATCAACCGAGGCATCGCTGTGGGATCATACCACTTTTCGGTCCAGGGAGCATCATCACTGGGAGATTAACCAGAGGCTCAAGGAGTTGGCTGTCTTCTAAGCTCTGGCGCCGATCCCTAATCTCTTTTCGACGATTGCTGATTACATCCTTTGACTATTGGGAATATTTAGTGATTCTTTTAACGATTCAATTCAAGAATCTTACTACAAACTAATGAATTTAATAATGATATAATTTCATTAATCATATATTAATTTAAACTGATTGATTGGCAACACATGTGCCAAGCCACACTTCATGTCCTATAAAGTAATGGGATTATGCTACCTGCACATGAAACCTTTATGTAAGCCAATACCATGTACATATAATTCCTCATCCATACGACACTCCAAGTAATGGTGAGACATTGATAGACAATGGCAAGACATTGATTATTCTGCTTTAATGATAGACGATTTGGGGAAGTTTCTAAATATTGTAGATATGCATGTGTTGATTTCTCTCACAAACTATTAATTTAGAGCAAGAAAGAGAGACATGTACATGGAAACAAACTTAGAGAAACGGAGGTAGAGATATTTTAGTGACCTTCACCATAGAGGTCGATAGAACCAATCTGGAATCTTGAGGTAGCATTAGGGTCTCTAACCCGCAAGAATCTGAACCTGAAAATCCACCAAAAATATAGAAAATTATTGAAAAGTAATTTTCTGCACCAATAAGAATTTTCTGTACAAAAAAAAGTGTGGAGAATGGGAATCACCTGAATAAATTACAGGAATGGGATTTCTGAATCTTAAACACCTTACGTTGGAATCTTTGTTCAAAGATCTGAGAATTTTGGCTGTCCAAGATCTCCCAGCTCAAACCTTTGCTTTTACTCCCTTCCAAGATCCTGGCAGTTTAACACGAGTCATTGGTTTATAAGGATACTTAGAGAGGTGGATAGACTTCTATGTTCCGAATTAAACCAGCATCTTCCTCTCTTTCAAATCCATCATTTGGGTTTGTCGTGATAACGTGATGGGGGAGAGAGAGAGCACAAGATGAGCAAAAAAAGCTACAAAAATCAAAAATGGAGAACTGAACAAGATGACGTATGCTTATCCGGAACTGTAGAGAGAGATACAAGGAGAATTCTCCATTATGAGGCTATTGATATATATAGTAGAATCCACTGATAATTGTCTTTAGTGTGATTAGACAAAAGAAGAAAAATAAAAGTATTTATTAAGAACATCAAAACTGCACAGAGAATGATACAAAACTGCACAGAGTGAACAAATCAAAACTACATAGAAGGAGAATAGAGAATTCTCCATTGATGAGCGGTAACGTGTGAAAGAGAGAATGACACGATCCTGATTTCTGGTGTACGTGACACAAATCAGAAGATGGGAATCAGGGGGAGATAAGGAGAATTCATCGAGCAGAGGGTGAGATTAGGAACAATAGGAGAGGTAAGAGAGAAGAACAAGAGGGAATGACTGCAGAGAAACAGAGAATTAAGGTGGAGATGAAGATGAAATGGCACAGGAGATGCCAATGGGGTGAGAGAGAATTTAATAGAGAATTCTTCTTAAAGAGGGGTAACATGTGAGAGAGAGAATGATACAATCCTGATTTCTGGTGTACATGACGCAAATCAGGAGATGGGAATCAGAGGGAGATAAGCAGAATTCATTGAGCAGAAAGGCAGTTATTCCCTCAGAGGGAGATAGGTGAGATTAGGGACAATAGGAGAGGTCAGACAGGAGAACAAGAGGGAATAACTGCAGAAAGGGAGAGAACTAGGGTAGAGAGGGAGAGGAAATGGGACAGGAGATGCTAAGGATAAAGGTGACATTCATTTCATTTGTTCACTCTCCTTAAATTATAATAAGATGGGATGTGCTTATCACTTCCTAATGCCTTACGAATTGTAACCAGCACAGTGTCATATCAGAGAGAGAATGAGTTGAACAGATAATTCTCCTTTAATCAAGGGTAGAGGGATGGAGAGAGAAAGATAGAGAATCTAATTGGGTCCAAGTTGACACAACATAAGCGCACGAACAATGAAGAACAATGGCTTGAATTCACAAACCTTGATCTTCAACCCTTGAATCCACAAATGGCTTCAACCCTTGATCTTCAACCCTTGAACCATTGAATCTTCAACCCAGAGTTTGAATCCACAAAACTAACCTCTTTAACCTTAGAATCCACAAGGGGGTGTACTTGAATCCACAAGCACATAGCACTCTCTAGCAAGGAGAACACCCGAAAAGAAAGCAGAGCTCTCGAAATGGGATAATTTGAAATTGTGTTCAAGTATTTACAATGGGGGCCTTATATAGGCCTCAAAAAATGAAGGGTTGTCTAAGTGACTTGACTTATAAAAAGACAACACATAAGTCTTGAAAATACAACTCTGACAGCATGCATCTGTCAGAGATAGGACTGACAAAAGAAAAAGTAAATCTTCTAGGCCTTGTCAGGCATCAAAAGAAAAATACTTACACATTCCAAGACCTGTCATAAATAATTTTGGGTCTCTAGGTGATCTTCTGCATAATATATCAAGTCCTAGGGATTCTCCCTTGGCCCAATAAGCTTTAAATGGGCCTCCAAAGTGAACTGACCCAGAATAATCAAAAATGGGCTCCTAAGCTACATCACAAGCTCATCAATGGGGGTCAGAGCCCCTACATGTCCTTCAGCTACATATGTGAAAACAAGTAACTGTGAAGAAGCCTGGGAAAGTAGAAGAAATTGAAGCATCTCAAAGATCCCTTGTGGAGATGAGGGCTTCAAGAAGAGTTATCTGCCTTAATACCGTCTTCTGCCCCAGTGTAGCATTGGATTTTCTGGCATAAGGATTTAGGATTCCATCAACTAGAGTCAACTCTTATAGTCCTAAACACGTATCACTAGAAACCAAAAAGCTATCAGGGTGAACAGTTGGTAGGCAAAGATAGTGGGGCCCTTTGAGATGCCCTTGTCTCCTCTTGAGCTCTTCCAGGTAATAGGATTTCCCTTGCTCTGTCTGCAGGCGCTGGCTTCCTTCATGATTCTCCTCATTCTGTGGTACTAGAGACATTTAAGGCAATGGGCATCTGTCCACTTACATGGCCTGGCAAATCAGCTCAATGGGCTTGGGCCAAAATAGATTCCCCAATCTCGAAGAACCACCAGGTCATCATGTTGTGCAGAGGTCCTTGGAGCCATAGCATGCTGGATTCCTTACAACTGAGCCATGCTGGCAAGTCTGAGATTAATGGCCCTCCCCTTTCCCCCTTTGTAATCCTTGAAAGGATTAGGGCTATCTAATAACATGGGGTTCAAAGTGGAGCACAAAGCATGGTTTTGCAAATGAAAGTAGTTACATTAAGTAAAACAATCCATAATTCCCACATAAATCATCAAGGGTTAGAAAGAGACAGAAATTATTCACTATCTGAATGAACACTCTCAGGAAAGAGATTATACCAGTCAAATGGATCCCTTTCCGGAGCATCATTTGCAGACATCAATTCATATCCTTCAAGCTCATACATCTTCTCATCTAACAATTTGTAAATTATCCAACAACCTGCTCTTTGAGAGAGAAAGATCATTTTGCATATCTGCCAATTGAAAGAGGAAATCTAAAAAAATGAAGAGTCATATCCTAATTTCCTCTCTCTCTCTCTCTCTCTCTCTCTCTCTCTCTCACACACACACACACACACACACATAGACACAGACACACACACACTCTCAGCTTGGATTTTTTTTTTTGGACCACTGTTCATGAATCTTGTATGCATTTCAGGGTCTCACCACATCTCAAAGTTCTACCCCCTCCAATGGCAAGGTAATGACAAGCGTGCATGCATAGGGAAAGGGGAAACTGCTGATGCACTTAGATTTAGCTGTATGGATTATCATGTTCTTTAAAAATTTCTTCCAAGTAAATAATGGATTAATCCCCTTAAACATGTTCTTAATTATTGCACATGCATGGTGGGATCATAACATGCTTTACAAGATGATTGGACTGAAACAGGAAACAATTTCAGTATAAGTTTTATGAGTGAAAATCCATCACTTTCATAAGTGAGGTCATCTTGACATGCATAGAACTCATGCAAGTGCTTATTTTTCTTGGGGGAGGGAGAACCCTAAACCCTAAATGCAAGCCCAAGCCCTTTCTTGGGTAGGAGGAACTGGCCATGCACATTCTCTGGGGCTTATCAGTTTTTTAAACAAATTCCGTTCTGTCAAATTTCTTTGCTCTTTCATTCCCTGTTTTCATCTAACCTAATGGTACTTCCCCAAATTATCATGCTCTTCTTATAAATTTCTTTATCTTTCTCCAGCTGGAGAGAGGAGCAAGCACCTGAGAAAATGGTAGATCTAAACTTTATCTTTCATCTCAAGCAGCTAAGATTTTATAGACACAATGCCAGAATAATTTGCATGATTGCGCATACCACAGAGATTTCTTTCATGAATTGTAATTGTTAGTGGGTATACCTTTTGCTCCATTTGGCTCTTCCCACTTGGATGAAGACAACCCATCAAAAGCTGATGTTGCCTAATAGAATAAAACCAAAAAGAAGAAAAAAAACTCTTGTGATGAACATTCAAACAGAAAGAGTTTCCTTATAAAGAAAGGCATCTTTAACTTACAATGCCAGATGGAAGCTCTTCACCACTGGCCATCACTAAACCAGATGCTATCCGATTGTATCCTGAGAATCGAAGGAAAGAATCTGCACCAAGATTTTCATATTCATTCATTATCTCTTTGATTACATCCAAAGCCACTGGTAATGCCACGGCTGTCAGAACTGGGTCGCCTGACAAAGAAATAGAGACTCTACTGTCTGGAAGAACATTTCCTTGTAAAGAAATAGCTTCAAACAGGCTCCTTGAGAGGAAAAAGATTTCATGAGAATCTAGAATGGCCTTTCTTTCCTTAAATGGACAGGTTCGAAGATCAAGCAGAACTTTCTTGATAACTGTGAGAATTCCAGCGGCTTCCTTTTTCTTCGAGAGATGAGATATAAAGAGAGAGACAGCGGAGTAAATGTCAGTCACATGATTGTCAACACATTTCCGGGGAGGAGAAGGGGACATAGTGGCCAGGTTCTCTTCTTGTGGGCTCCACTCGGATCTGGCTATTCGCCACTCCCTTGACCCACTCTGCCTTCCGGGTAGTGAGAAAGAAGAATCAGTCTTCACATGCATGAAGGTTTCGAGTTCCTCAGTTTCTCTCTTATCCCGGAGTTGAAGAGTAGAAATTGTCTCAGATGAATAACCTTTTCTACAATCTGAGGTAATATCAGAGAGCACAGCAGAGACAACAGCTTCTGTTGTGATGAATCTTCTACCAAGGACCTACAATTATAACCAAATAAGATAATTCAGACATTCCTGGTAAAAGAGTGTGCATGTGTTAGCATAGTTGGATTCTCATTTAAGGGCAAGACCGAATTAGGAAAATAAGTGTTTAATAACAGAAAATAGGTAACAGAAAAAAGAGATATAAATGGTTGAAATGTTAGATGTTGTCTTGATGTTCAACATTTACCTCATGCCATTTTTTGGTGTAGCGCTTAGTAACATCATACACCCCGTCCTTTGAAATGGCAATAGCATAATTTAGTTTTTTATTCCACCTTCAAAAAGGAACACGAACTTAATAAATCAGGCAGGTATCTGAGAAGATCATAATGTATAATTTAAGTTAATACCCTTTTTCGTATAATAATGGTTTGTCATATGCTCCTTCACATGGATCAAGATGCATCCACCTAAGATGGACATCAGACAAAACCAAAGAAATTAGCTGACATGAGACACATGATGAAGAAAAACTAGGTAATAAAGGATAATACCTTCCCAAGAGGTGGGAAAAGCATTCCGTCCAGACATGATCTGTGAAATCCAAGATCTGTGGAGTGATGAAATTCATGCTGATATATAACATGTTGTGTATTACAGTACAGCACAGATTTTTGCTCTTTTTTAAATTTATAAGGGACACTTGTTGAAATGCAAAAGGGATGATCACCCGACGAATTGGCGACTGACCCCTTATGATGGTATAGGCCCATATCGGTCTGCCTACACATGATCCATCCCTCATCTCTCCCTATCCGGCTAAAGGAAACCAGGACATCATAAGTTCCCTGCATCACGGGCAACTCCGTCAGCAGAAACTGTCCTCCCCCTGAGCAACACCTCATTCCAGTGTAGCCATATTGCCCATAGTAAAACACTGATGTAATAAATATTGTATTTATGCCCCTGTCAGAAGGGGCACTGGATCCAAAAGCTGTTTGAAGATTACCATTTCTAATGTAACAGTCATCTGCCTCCAGTACAACTACCACCAAACACTTAATACAGCTCATCTTTTTTGGCTTACTCTCCCTTTATCAATCCCTGATGTAATAATGAGGTTTGGTATCTGACAAAACTTGGCAGCGGATAGCAAACAGACGGTAGATAGCTAGATTAGAGAACAGAAATGATGAATGGATAGAAGGACTTGATGAGATATGGGAGATTGAGAGATGGTTATGGTGACAACGAGAAAGAGAGATTGGAGAGAGAAATAGGACGGACGGGGGGGAAGGACCCCCGCAGCCTACGGGATAAGATTAGAGCTTAAGCAATAATTCATTATGAGCAAAAGTCCCCTTAAATAGGGCTACAGAAAGTTACCGTTGTAACGGTAACATACTAAAAATAATAAAATATTACAAATGTAAATCGACGATGCCAAATCTTGATATCTTGACAGTATCACTCCTTTTGTATGAGTTAGAAAAATGGTATTTTGTCCACGTAGATGTTTTTTAGATTTGTAGTTTTAGTAAAATAAGAAATAAAAAAATGAAAAATGTTAGCTAAGCTTACCTAGGGGGTCAGATGTAGCCAAGTGAATCAATGGAGTGGATTATGAATCCACTGCCTGCAAGTTCGATTCCTGTCATTCACCCTAAATAATTCATATAATACTGCATTCTAATAATATTTCTGTATTTTTTATTAAACAACATAACACAAAAAGTGAAGGAAACTTTACAACATCACAAAGAACTACAAGACATTATCACTATACTTAAGTTAATCAATTATCTGAGAATCATTTAATTCTCCCAAGATCAAGAAAAACTGTGTGTTTCATTGTAGTTGAGCTGGATTGAAGCAGCATAGACATATTGCCAAAAAATATACAGTCTCGCATCTACCCTGAAAGAACCCATATCATTTCACAATTCCATTGATCTAGATACATTTGAAATTCCTTTGGCAAAATGCTCTAAACTCAGCTTCAGCACTTGATCTAGTCATAACTTGCTGTTTTTCACACTTCCAGCTTAACTACAAAGAAGGAACATACAGTATCAAGATGTAGAGCATGTATCTGTTGTAGAGCCTACATAGTATACTTATCGATCTGTCACAGTTCTCCTGAAGTGTATTGCCACACCTGTGGTGTGCAGCCTGCAGATGTATTTCTTATGGCACATGCATATACAGGCTAAACACACTAACTATCAGGCGGGCTTAGGAATAGATCAACTATGCTGCAGATAGATCAACTCTCCCATAGATCACTGATCGGAATCTTGATTTATTAAGGGACTGTCTTCCCCTCTCCACAATTTTTCATTTGAACCATTGTGTTCTCGCCAGCTTGCATAACAATATCCTTGTTTCCTTAAGCAAGTCCAGAATATATTTATGCTGAGACAAATATTTTCTGTTTGGAGTGAGCAACCTCCATTCTCAGAAAGTATATTATTTTCCAAATGATTTAATGCAAAATACATTGGCAAGTGATGAACTGAAGCTTCTGGCTTCTTCTTCATTACCTCTAGTGATGATAATGTCATCATATAGACAATCAGAGCCATCAGCCCTGAACTCCATGTTTAATGGTGAGGGAGTGATTGCAATTAATTTGCATCCTCAGTTTCTTCATTGTTTTAGTGAATCCCCAAAACCGCTTCCTTGGAGATAGCTCAAAACTATGGAGAGCTTTTTTTGACTCACATAAAACACCTTTGCTTCCTTCATGATTATACCCAGGAAGTACAGTTATATAGATTTCTTCCTCAAGTTCCCCAAGGAGAAATGCACTTTTCACACTATATTGTTGGATATCCCATATCAGATTTGTTGCATAAACAATGAGGGCTCGTATAGTCTCTCACTTTGCGACAAAGGCAAATACCTCTGAGTAGTCTATGCCATACGACTATGCGAATCCTTTGGTCACTAGTCCGGCAGATTATCACCCCAAAGTTCCATCAGCTCTGCATTTGGGTATACACCGACTGAGACCCAACTATACATTTTCCTTAGGCTGTCATTTTCCTCATCCCTTGCCTGACTTCATTGCTCATTTGCCAGTGCCACTTCTTCTGATCATGGGACTTTTACAGTCTCCAAAAAGTTGTGCTATGACTAACTCAGTCTACAATCATGTATGAAGTTTGAGATAGGATAAAACAGTTTTTTTGGAGCATTGCCTGATCTCCTTGCCGAGAGCAATAGGCAAGAATATAGGTCCCCAGTCTCTTTCTGGATCTCTTCACTTTTTTCTTAATACGTGCTCTCGCATCCAGTTTCTTCATGTCTGCATTCTGATGCAATTCTGCACCTGACTTTTGCATGGAAGTAGAGGTGGAATACACTGCCTGAATTGGTGGACCTGTCAGAAGCTTCTGAACTGGCTGAACTGGCTCAAGAAGAGAACCGGCTGAGGATAAGAAACAGGCTGGACCAGCCAGAGAAATATGGGGGACGGGAGGTGGATTTGAGGAGTTGTTGACATTGAGTCTTGACCTAGCAGAGGAAAATTCAGCAAACGAGCTCTATGCAGCCAGAGCCAAGCAGTTTCTCTGGGAGCAATTAAGCAGTGTTTCCTGTTGTGCAATCTAAAAGTGTGGAAGGCCAAAATGGGAGTGGGTCTTCCAGTTTTGGGGCAGACTTGGTAATTTTGGGTGTCATGGATGATTTTGATATTGTTTGGTTATTTCTTTCAAGTATCTATCTAGCACCATATCATTTGGTATCACAGCAGTGAAACTGGGAAAAGATGACTTCAAAATCTATGGAATCAAGATTGGAGACAATGGAAACTAAAAACAGTGCTATGCAAAAGGAACAAAGAAAATTCATCACCAATATGAAGCTATCAAGCAACAGAAATCGTGATTTTATGCACAGATTGCGTTGATCTGTTGTCCCTGACAGCACAGATTGCGGCAATATCATTGGTGAACAGCTCTGTCATGGTGCCTTCTTGGCAATTTGAGACATATCAAACAATGGCCAGGGTGAAGACCAACAGATCGGCTCTGGGCCAGCAAACAATGCAGAATCAGTACCAATCACAGTAAGGTTGAGGTCACAATTTTTTGCAATGAGGATGTAGACAGGTGAATTTGCATCAAGGAAAAATATTTCCAGGTGAATCAAGTGGCTGAGGTAGAACGGTTGGCTCAAGTAATCACTTACTTGGAAGGTACAGCATTGCAGTGGTACAGTTGGACCAAGGACTGCTATACTTTCTGAGATTGGAACAAGCAGGCTGACAGTTAAGCAATTCCTGATACGTCTAGAAGTCTCTCTCTCGCTCTATTATATATCTATATATATATATAGATAGATAGATATATATAGGTCAGCCCATTTAGATAGATAGATAGATATATATATATATATATTTATGTATCTATCGATCTATGTATCCTGAAAAAAATTGGCTGACCTGATATGGCATCCTACATGACCCATTGTGCTGATTTTGACAGGTTGGATCTCCCATCCTCTGTCAGGTTGGTCTATCCAGACCAACCTAAAGTAAAAAGAACAGAATTCATCTTACAAGTGGAGCTGCCACAGTATTTTTAAGATGGCATAAGAACTATCTAAGATGTTCCACATTCTCCACGAGAAATGAGAAGTTACAAATTAAGATTATGGTGAGAACATCTTTCAGTCATGTATATGATACAGTCCTAACTAATTAAGATTATGGATCTCACAGGGGCAAGTAATCAATATGATCCTAACTATGGTCTTGGGTTAAAGAGGTACAAATACCCTGATTTTGTTAGGTTTTTTGGGTGACCGTTTAGCGAATCTTCTTCATCAGACTCTCTTCCATCTCTCTCTCTCTTCCATCCCTCTCTCTCTCCCCCCTTCCCCCCAGGCAATCCTGATACATCCCAAGTGGGATCATATTAGTATATTTCCAGTCTTCAACAGAAAAAAATCAGGCCACTGTATTTCTCAACAATTAATTGATAAACATATACTGGAAAATTAAAGGAACTCTTGGATACAGAAGCCCTCATCGCAAGAGTCATGGTAATACAGATTTGGTGGATAGAAAATATAAATAGTAGATTAAGATTAAACAAAGAAACTAACCAGGCGAGAGTCAAAACCAAAAGCTCGACAGTAGAGAGTAAAACAATTCGCCCACTCTCCGCAGCGACCCCTTCTAGTTTCAAGAAGCTAAATGATTGAAGAATGTTCAAGTGAATGGAATGCAAAGCCCACAATAATGCATAGCCAACAACAAGTGCTAAGTGAGAAAGCTCCAAAGAAAATCATAACGGGATATTGTCACCTTTAATGGATCATTGTAACGTGGAAAACGGGTAGTTTTCAAACATGACTTGCACCTGAGGAAGCATAAGAAGAATTTCATGAAGGGTTCCTGAAATCAACCTTCCTTAAGTCATAAATTGGTGTCAATGTAAATGATTAAACGCTTTTATTAGGAAAACAAACAACGGAACATTGTTAGTATTTAATGGGTCCAAACTTGTCACAGGATCAGGTTAGCAGAGTCAGAAGAACAGGTCGTAGAGTAGATGAGAGCTTGGAAACCAAACGCACTTAAAGATAGGAAGACTGGAAAAGAGGAGGGAGGGGGAGAGAAGGATAAGATGTGATCTTTTTCACAAACAGAGTGGTAAATTGCATGCACATTGCCCGGAAAAACTGGACCGGCACAACACAGCTCAGGACATGTCGTTAAGCAGTGTGTGTGGCCAATCTGCTGCATTATATTGTAGGGACATGTCTAGGTAGTAAAATGATTGTTTTAATATGGTAATAAAATTATTTACATATTTGACTAATATAGCAGTAGCATATTTAAAAGATGTACTACCAATTCAGGATTCTCTCACTTCACATAACTTTTCACGTGACTCACATTGATGTGACAGAATTTACTCTCTCTCTCTCTCACCTCTCTTTATGGCCTAAACAGGCATGGGCCTTGCAAGGGCCGCTACAGGCCACATCATGCCATGGCCATTTGAGTCATGAGCCATGCTGTAAAAAACCAGCACAACAGCCTCAGTTGCTAGCCCCACAATAAAATCTATATCTGTATTTAGAGAGGATTATCTGACAGTAATATTAAATGGTAATTACAGAATTAGCCCCCAGCAGTGCGGTAATTCTAATAGTCCCCTCAAGTTTGGGAGTGGATATTCTGCATGCCAGGCTTGGATAGTAGCTATTAAAACTGAGACTCCATAATCCCTTTGGTCAAGAGATAGCACACTGGTGGGTAGAGTTATTATATGAGATGTGCGCATGGTCTTGAACTCCTTTTTCTCCTAAATAAATTGACAGCCCACTTCCACATGTTTGGTTAGATCTTGTTTGACAGCATCACTCACAATACTGATAGTTGATTTGTTGTCACAATACAATCTAACAAGATTATCACAGGTTATCTTTAAGTTGTCCATGATCCTTTGACCCAGAGTGCCTCACACGTGCCCTGTTCAAGAGCGAGGAACTTTGCTCCTATGCTATCCTGTTTCTTACTTCTCCACGTAACATGATTGTCACCTAGAAAAGAACAATAACCTGCCATAGACCTGCAATCCGCTAGAGAGCCAACATAATTAGCATCCACATAAACATATTTCATAAGCTTACTGTTTCTTTTTAATGCTAGCCCCAAGCCTAGTGTTCCCTTGAGATAATGGAGTATCTGGTGAGCCACCATGAGGTGAGGCATCCCAGAAAATGCAAAAATTGAGACAACACATTAATTGCACAAGAGATATCATGTTGAGTACGGGATAAATAAAGTAATTTACCAACTAATATCTGGAATGAATAACTATCTAACGCTGGTTCTTCGGGGTCTAGAGAAATCTTACGGTTTACCTCATTTGTAGTGTCACTTTGTTGGAAATTGAGATGTCATGTTTCTTTCAACAAATCTAAAAATGTATTTTGTTAAGATAAGAGAACACCTACAGGTGAATGGGTAATTTCGATTCCCTGAAAATAAATCATCAATCCCAAGTGTTTGACTTTGAATTCCGTAGTGAGTCAGTGTTTGAGGGTCGAGATTTCCCCTACATCACAGCCTCTGTTCAAGACATAAAAACTATAAGGATGGTGGCCCCCCCCCCTTCTCTCCTTTCACACTAGAACAAAGATCGTATGATCATTGTCACATAAAGAGACCTGTTGAGTCAACAGACGAGGCCGTGTTTGGCATATCCGGGAGTAATGGTCATATATATGTATTGTGTGTGTATGAAAGGAGTGGACCGGCTTGAAGTGGACTGGCTTGAAGGTGGTGGACAGAAAGACTGGATATACCGCCACCCTCAACAGTAAGTTGAGAGTGTGACAAAGCAGAATTTTCTTGTCTAATGTGAGGAGGCTGCCCATATACACATCTTGCGTGTGTTGGGGCCTTGTACACGAATCACACCAACAGTTCGTCTTTGTTCCTCCTTTTACAGGATATGACTTCTGAGCTGTCATATAGATGATATTGGTTGATGCTGAGGGAGGATAGGTATTGGGTTTATCACTTTGGTGGTAGGGCTATGAGTTGGGCCAGGCCTTGCATTGGCAGAGTTGTCTGCTGAAAGTGTATGCATAGTAAGCCCACACTCTTCTATTTTTGGGCATGCTCCACAGCTTCATCAAAAGCTATTTGGTCTCCATGATGGAGTTGGGCATGCATGCTCTCATATTAAACCACTCAGCAGCGTGTTAATGGCAATCCGCATCGTACTAGTTCTCTTTCTTCCACTGTGTAGGTGAGAAGAGTTGCAACGTGTCACTTCAGAATTGAGTTTTTTCAAACTCTGATAGAAAAAATGATTTATGTGTAAAGAGAGTGAGATTCTCTCACTAAGAATCAAAATAAAATACCAGACACTTGGCAATCATCAGATTTTCCCAACTATTTTCCTATATTTATGCCTGAAAACATACGTTTCAGCCATCTAATGAGTTAAAAGGACAATATTGTATTAAGGAATTAGGAGTGAAAGAGGGACTTCGAGAGAAAGTTTATGAATCACGAATGAAATGGAGCTCTAGCTAGAACTTTGAGAAGGATTCTTCTCCATAGTGAGCCTTCGTCATGATTCCAGAAAAAATTTATCCAACTGCATAAAAGAAACAAAGGAACCAGTCTAAAAGCTTCTAATTTGTGACAAGCCAGTGAGATCTCTTTCGTAGACTTCTATCATCTGCTCCACTATGATGGAAAATGTGTGATTGCTTTTATGAATGATGATGACAAGACACAAGTCATTGAATAGTATGAAGGCATATTGCCAAACATGAATAAATTGATTAGGTAGCAAATATTATTAAATTACCTGTATAATTCTACCCGAGAAGCTCCGTATTGAATCTCAGATGGAAGTGCTATGCCCATGTCCATGCTGCTGGTTTCAGCACCACAACCATCACAAGGTGGCGAATTCACCCACCTGAGGAATGGAGAAAATTGATGTCAACAACTGTGATCACTAACAGCAGATAGGCAAAAATTATGAATATTAGTATGTAGCGAGTTAGAAAACAAAATAATACCTCTTCAATGTTGTGCCTTGATCCTTTAAATCTAGCTTAAATGTTCTAAATAAGTACTACACGAGGAAGTTGCAAGAATTTATGGATATCAAAAGAAATGGATGAAAAAAACAACTGGGACTATGGATAAGTCAAAACAAGTTATCTGTTGATACAGTATACGAACCTCTTAGGTATACAGATACAGTATTTACTGTATCCTATACTGTATGGATATGAACTTTGATACATATAGTGTATCAACAGATAACGTGTTTCGACATATTCATACTCCCAGTTGTTTTTTTCATTCATTTCTTTTGATATCAAAACATGTTATCCGTCAAAAACTGTATATGTCCATACTATACTATATGATACAGTATATCCATACTATATGATACAGTATATGTCAAAACACATTATCTGTTGGTACAGTATATGTATCAAAGTTCATATCCATACAGTATAGGATACAGTAAATACTGTATCTGTTGATACAGTATATTTTTCCTCCCTGTATGTATCAAAGATCCAACAGCAAAGACAAACTGGGAGAGCTAGAATCTGTTGAGACTAAGGGGGGGAAGAAAATCTAGTTCAGAAGAGGAGAAAAGGGGAAATGAATGAGATTCAAGAAACAAACGAAGAATAACAAAGGGGACGGGATAGAGACAACCAACAAAGCTGGGAGGAATAGGGGAAGAACTCTAGGTGAGAGGGAAAGTACAAAGGAGAGAGAGGTTTTCCTAATTCACAGCATAACTACTCTGGACTGCCAAAACACGTGACACCTGCTCTTATGACCTTTATCTAGGCCATGCAGTATTGTACAGTAATGTCTTTATTAAATTTTCACAAATGAGGGCTATAAAAACTTAATCTAAAATATAACGAATTCTGGAGTGGTAAGATTGGACTCCAACAAGTGAACCTTGCGGAGTAATATCATGAGATATTGATAGATGTGGTTAAGAATCAAAAGGAAACAAAAGATGATTGTAATTTCTCAAGAAGGCAGAAAATAGTTCAAGATGCATGCATGTGATCAAAGAAATAGCCGAAGAAGGAGAAATCTAGTCTACTTATAATTTGTTTATGATTCAGTACATAAATAACAAAATAAAGGCTCAACATTTCAGATTTTTCAAAAAAACTGTATTTTTTTGGAAAGCAGAAAGACGGATTTTAATCTAGAAACCCTCAAAGTGGATATAAAGAAAGACATTATTATTCTTAGAAGTAAGCGATAATTTTAATATTGCTAGTTTATTGAGAGTTTTGAGGTCATTTGTAATGTCAAGTTGTAAGCCTATATTAGGCACACAATATCAAATCAATAAGAACTTTTTTGCCCTAATTTCCTGCTCAACGGGATCTCCCACTGCCTTTCCTAACTCTTGTTTCCTGGATGCATCAAATCAACGATTATAATTCTCTATTTTCTTTATTGTGGAAAAAAAAGCAGGCACAGATGCCCAGGGTATCCACGTAGGCCTGTCAGTTGGTGTCCACTAAGAATAAAATCATTCTGAAACATTTGAGAGCATTTGTAAGAACAAGATGAAACTGATAATAAAAACAGAATTAAAGTGAAAATTTATCATCGTACATTTATGTACGACAAGGTTTTTTGCACAATCCTGCCACTCCTCCATTCTAGTTGTTTAATAAGGCCAAAGAGGTCAGAACAGAACACATTAGCAGCTTGAGGCAAAGCCAGCAAGTCAATTTAAGGATAAGTGGGTAAGCTTATCATCATCAACACATCCATATAAAGGGACCACATCAAAAAAAAGGGTTGAAAGTACTAGGTTAGAGGAAGGTACTCTCAACCGGCTAGTCAAAGCCCGATAAGGCTCAATATCTCATATTTCTGTCTGTCAATCATCCCCTCTCTCTGTGTGTCTATCCATCTTCCTATCTCATGTAACCTTTTTACTCTCTTGTTTTCTACATCTATCTCCTTAAACATGGTATCAGGGCAGGTCTTTTGGGGTTTCAGTCATCCAACCCTAGCACTAAGGAGGCATAGATGGGAGGCAACTCTTTCTCTTCTTCTGACAGCTGAGGCTCTATTCTCCTGCACGTCTTCTTCTCTCCAACTCGCTTACACCTCCTTAGTCTCCCGATTCAAGCTGTTGTGTCCCATGATTTCATCTCATCCAGAACCCCCAAAGAATACAGTGAGAGCTTCATCTTTGCCATCATTCTAGGCCCATCAAAAAATGTTACTTACTTGTAATACACAGCTTCACCAGAATCAGACGGTGTCATTGTAGTTGGTGGGATCTCTAGTCTTCCTGTCCACTCTCATGATCTCCTCCCCCGGCTGAGATTTCTAAATTGACAAACTCTATTGTCACTTCCATGATACATTCTATATACATTATAGAAACCTTCTTGAATTCCAGTCAGGAATCCCTTATTCAAGAAGTAGCATATCGTTGCCATCACTTGATTCAAAAAAAGAAAGTTC
Organism: Lemna minuta; assembly: GCA_024174645.1. NCBI lineage: Eukaryota > Viridiplantae > Streptophyta > Magnoliopsida > Alismatales > Araceae > Lemna > Lemna minuta. The sequence continues at coordinate 17,214,409 of CM044109.1, read as the reverse complement.
ATTTAAATAGTTACATCACAGCAGCCACCATGTCACTAGGGTAGATTCTTTAACAGAATGATGAATCGTGGCCTCTGGACATTGAAAGTGGATTTGACAAATTTGGAGGAAAAATACTGGAAATATGGGCACTTAGTGTATCAAACTCATGAGTAATGAACAATTATTCAATCTCATAAAACAAAATAGCAGTCCTAAATGGAAGAACACCTTTGCTGTAGATACAAAGGATTTCAAAGACAGGAGAGAAAGCTTACTCCAATTCTAGAGGAATTATATGCTCTAGGGCCGAATACACAAGAATAACTTAGTTGAGAATTCAGGACCTGATCCCATCTTGCATGCTTTATTCTATCTTTATATTTACTTTTACAGTCTTATCCTTATGCTTCCTGTACTCTGTTTACCTCAAGTGAAGTAATATGATAGAGGAACCCTCACGGTTACATAAGTGTCGCAAATTTAAGCTGCAGCACACATATTGGGTGAACGAATATGATACAACCCCAAGATAGAGTTTGGGCTGATCACTAATGAAGCCTCAATAAAGCGTATTCTTGTAATATACCATTATAGCTGGTATAAAGCCTATAAATAGAATCAGGACTGTATGGGTAGGGTAAGGCATCTTGGAAAGAGGGATCTAGAAGGGAGAGCATGGGAACACTCTCAAACAAAGCCCTGAGGAGGGGATTTCAAAGTGGTTGCACAGAAGGGGATCCTAGCTGCTGGTTGCTGGCCTATCAAGATTTTCCGTTTGGCTTGATCCTCTGTATTCATTTGTTTTGATCACTCGTTATATCAAGAACTTGTGTTTCTTTCAATTCTTGACTCAGTTGATACTTCAGGTTGTATGTGACTCTTTCCATCTTTTCTTCTTCTAGTGGCATTTGTGTTACCAAGGGTTTCAGGAAATGATCCGAAAGGCCATCAACAAAGAGAATCTAGGAGGAGGCAGAATATCCACATGAACTGAAAAACCAAGATTGTTGAATCCAGATGGGAAAAAACATGAAAATAGAAAGAAAAAAAATCAACCTTGCAGGCCAAAAACTAGCTATCGAGCACCCAGATTTTCTTGTTCTTGAGAAACCAACTTGAAAACCCTAAAATATAGATCTTTTTGATACTTAACCGACTAATTACAAAAAAAAAAGTGAAGATAATATCTTTACATACTAAATAGCATGCTTTGAATACTTTGAATGCAAATTGAAGAAAATACTTTATTCGATGGTGCTAGCTCATATCCACACTGTTAAGTTGTTTGGACCTCCTTAGTGAGTGTAGGTTACATCCTAGTTTTGTCCTTATTTTATGGACCATATCAAAGAGCATATATCCTTCTTGAGGCAGTCCAATTCAATCAATGCAAATAATGACTGGAAAGAATAAAGAAGGGAGCCAGAAGCAGATATTCTTACCCAAAAAAAAATATGAAATTAGGGCAAAGTTGTTTTCTCATAAAACGGTATTAAAGAAAGCTGTGATGTTGAAACATAGATTACAATGAATTGGCCACGAGATAAAAAAATTTCAATCCTGGCCGTGATACCTGAAAGATTGTTTGAACCATAAAAGTAACTCCAACAAGAAGGCATGACTTTTTTCAGCAGCTGAAGGCTTGAAGTTCCCTTCCTGGATAAAAATATTTTGTCTCAAGTTTGACCGACAAAGAAAGTTAAGTTGCATAAATTTAACATTTGATGCATCCAAAAGATTTTTAAAAAAATAGGGATCACTGATGCTTAATAACCCATTCTAACAGGAGCTTTAAGAAATCAGTCCGTCAAGGGTTTAAAGAGGATCCTACACCTTGATCCAAGAAATTTCACAAGGAAGAGAAGATTAATTGTCGATGGGTAGCTCGTCCTTTGTAGTCCTACAGTAATCTTTCAATGAATATTTTGCAAGAATTTCTGAAAACTATGGAAGGCTGATCCTGATCAGATCAATGACCCAATCAGGGAAGATCTCAATTCGATTGTCATCAAGCTATGCTCAATAATCCAATCAGGATCAATTTCGATTCAGTTGTCATTGAGATATGATCCATCATCCAATCAGGATCGATCTCGATTTGACCATCATCGAGCTATGCTGGATGATCAGATTGACTGGTGTTCTCCAGAATCATACGTTACAATCCAAGGATCCGATCAACAAGATTTTTTTCAAAATCTCTGCAATATATAACCATTGGACCACATCAAACAGCCGCAATGTTTATGATCCATCCAAATCATTAGATCATCAATCTGTCAATCCGATTGACAACCTGGATTGATCGATTGGGCATTCCATATGATATTGGCTTCAGATCAGATGGCCGGATAAATGATCCATTGATCCATTTTTCTCATCCCTCCTCAAAATTAAGTAAATAAATGAATGGAAAAACAAGGTGTTATACCTTAGCCAGTAGAATCAATGATTTCTCCTCAATCTCATCCGCTGGAACTGTCTTGCGAGCTGCCTCCTGGCGCATTGGGTCCTCATACTGCATGTTGAATCATTGAGGGATGAAAAGGTAACATGGAGCTATCAAAGCCATGAAAATATAAACAGAATGAATGAAATGATTGATGACACCAATGGGAAATCGGATATTAACCCCCCAAATTCCACGAAAAACATTAAAAAATGAATTAGAAAACAGAGGAATCAAGCAACAAATTGGATACAGAAAACCCTGAATTCCACCAAAAAGCTACACAAAATGAATTAAAGGAGAAAAGAATCAAGGAATTGGATCCAGAAAACCCAAAATTCCACCAAGAACGTAAACAAAATGTAGTGAATGATTAAGGAATCAAGCACCAAAACGGGTCCACAAAACCCTAAACTATACCAAAAACATAAACAGAATGAAAAAGATGATTGAGGAATCAAGTGATGAACCAGACACAGCTAAATGTGCACCAAAATCTTATACAGAATTGATGAAAAGATTGAGATGTCCAGGGATGAGTAAGATACAGCAATACTACACCAAAAGTGAAGGATGAAATGATTGCGGTATCCAGTGATGAAACAGATACGCAGAACTCAAACTTCCACCAAAATCAAAAACAGACGAATCAAATAATTCAGAAATCCAGCAATAAATCAGATACATAAAATTCAAGACTCCTCCAGAAAAAGCAGCAAGAAAGAAAAACTCGAAGAGACTTATGACCACTAAGGTATAAGGATCTTTGCAGTTAAAATCTTTAATATACCAGACGAATCTGTGGTAGATAGCTTCGCACTCTAGTTTCGAAATCCGCCCTATTTCCGCTGGCATGGAATTGCTGAAGGTAAACTGCCTCCTCTTCCGCCTGAATCATAAAAAATACAACCAAATCAAGTTTCCTAGAAACAGAAAAAGAGAGGAATCACATGATTAGGTCACGGTACTTGCAATTGGCGAGCTAATTCCTCGTCGGAGACGCTAATCTCTGGCGTAACCGAAAGTAGGCGCAATTTTTCGGAAATGGCGGCCAGATCGGAATCCTCTTCGAGAACGATATTTTCATCCTCGGCCACGATCTAACGGTCAACGAAATCAGGTCAACGTCCGTAGGAAATTAAGAGAAAAAGGAATAAAATTCAAGAGCATATCTCGCGTGAGAGAGTACCTTTTGTTGTTCCGGTGGGATCGAGGTGAGAGAAAATATCTGGAACTGGAGGACCTGTGGGGAACAGAAGATGGATCGGTAGTTAGAGGTGAATTATAAGCGAGAGAAGGAGAAAGAGAGAGAGACTTGGAAGCCGTCTTCGGTGTCGTAGTCGAGGAGATGATCTTCCTCTTCGTGACGGACGAGGAACCGGCGGGCAACCATCTCTCTCTCTGACTTTCGCCTGCTAGCTTTCTCTCTCCTCTCCTCTCCTCTCCTCCCCTCTCCTCTCTACTGTTTTGAAAATTCGTTAAGCTCCATAGTCAATACGTTGACTTACATTTTCTCTCTCTCTCTCTCTTTCTATAATTGAGAATTTACTAGGCCGAACTTGGACGGAGACCAATCAAAGGTCCATTTTGAGGGATCCACGGTTGCGATCCGGTCCGGTTGACTGAGTTCCGGTCGGTCTTTGGCCATCCCTAAACAGGACCACTGGTCTCTCAAAACCCAATCAGATCGCCCCGATCATGATCTAAAGTTGGTTGACTGATGGTTACCTATTACACAAACTAATCCTATTGGCATTCAGATTCCCAATCACGCAAGCAATCGATCATAGAACCTTGATCAATGATATAATTGATCGTAGATTCTACGATCCCTGAACGGATTGCCTGCATTGATCGTTATGATCCACTCAATCACAGTGATCAGATCAAAACCAATACGTTTATTTTTAAATGGTTTAATATTGTCATGGGTACCCATTCCAAATTTCATTTAGATCAAATGATATGCAGCATCGAATACATCAAGTGGTAATATAAAGGTATTGTTGTGAGGTACATCAAGATTCGATCTGTGGTTGATATTTCTCCGATTCATTCTTCATAAATCACATCTTTTTAAAAAAAATTTCTTTTGTGATTCTTCACACAAGGACTTGTACAATAATTTTATGTTAATAAAATATAATATAATATTTGATGGTCAAGAAGGAAAAAATTAAGGTTCAATCATCGAGAAGTGAGCGAACTTGGCGTCATGATTCTTAAGGAGTTGAGGTCAAATTTTATGATCAGGAGAGAAAAGAAGGAAAGTCATAGATCGGGAGAAGATAAAGACTTTACTTTTTCTAGGTTTGATAAATAAAGCCAAAGACAGCCCAAGACAAGCTTCTGAGCTTCAACCTTGGGAGGGAGATGGGGGTTTACAATTCTAAAGAAAATTTCATCACTTGTTTACAAGAAATTTATGTTTTATACTAATCAAATATCATATTAGAAGCTCGAGTTATCATGGTATCCCTATTACTGGGATAGGTAAACATGCCCCACCCCAAGTTAATTTCCTAATGTTGCAATTATATTTGCATCATGATATGTTCAACACTATATATCATCAAGCTCAATAAATCAAATGAACCTCCATCAACAAGATGCTTCATCATGATAGAGATGGAGTTTTAGATCAAATGGCATCCTCTGTGGGGGATGATTGTCATCAGTGTCATTGTGACAACTTCATAAGGAAGGCAGAAGTGATCATACTTTTTTTCTATGGACAAGAAAGTGAATTCATGAACTCACCTAAATGTCCAAAATATCTTGTTGATATTTGCCTTTACGACTGTTAGGAGATCTCTACAAAGAAGGGGAAGTTGAGTTTAGTTGTCTCACTGATAGATTGGACCACAACGATTCTCAAAATGTGACAAGTCTAAGCTTAACATTCATTAACCACAACAATTAGGACATCAACATGTAAGCCAAATTCACTTAAATGATGATCAATTTAGGCAAAATTGTGTAAAATTTTTGAATACTCATAAAAATTTAGAAATGAAGATATTTGATGACAAAATCATCTAAGATTTGACATGAAATGTAAAATTGAGACATGGATATTGATTTTAGGTGATAACATGTCATTAGTACATGCATTCTCATGATTAATAACCAATTCTAAGTCATAATTCACACAAATTCACTACACATTGTCACATTTTTTAGTTGTTTCATAATTCATCATGTTTTAGCACACATTCCCCTTTTCATAAATTATAAAAATATAATAAATTTTTTTCATGTTCGACCTTTTTAAGATAAAACAATCGTGCACTAATAGTACATTGTCAAGTTGTTTTGGTTGTAGGGTTAGAGAAAAAGAAATCAAGTGTTTTAATTCATTTTTATTCTTTTCATGGGCATTTTTGACGAGACGGGACCGCTAGGTTATCGATTTCAGATGGTCTTGTGTCAAAAATAATTCCAAACTTACCAATTTGATGAAAATGTATCGAATTGAAGGGTATAATGGTAAATAAGGGTCGAATCCACAGGGAAATAAAGAATTTCTTGACGTATTCTACAAATTTGATCAAATCGGACAATGAACTGATGATAGAAATTGGGGAAAATGAAAAATTATGAAAGATAACTTCAAATCGATTCCACAGAATCAAGAATCATCGAATTTGGACTTGATTTCGTGGAGAAATCAAAGATTCAAGTGGAGAGAAAATTTCGGACGAAGAACTCACGATTTTGACTAAATTTAAACCAAATTGAACTTGAGATCCTAATCTAAATCAAAATTAAACATGATAGGAAGATAGATTATCAAAAACCGCTTCTACTAATCTCAAATCGTGATCAAATCGTCGTGATTAAACCGCTTAATCACGAAGAACACGAAGAACATGAAGATGAGGTTCAAGCGCCGATTTTTCTCAATATACTCAACTAGTTCTTGATTTCAAAGGCTCGCGTGGTGCGGAATTGAGGCTAGAACACGATGGGATCAAGAGAAATGAGAGGGGCGGTGTCTAGACAGATCAATTAGATTGATTTCCAACTCGAATGCTTAGAACATCGAAGAACAGGTCAATTTATACTACATTTGGGCGTAACCGTCCGATCGTTTTGATCGACGGTTACGATGGAACGGTCCATCGTGGACCGTTTCGCTTAAGTCGTGGACGTCCGATCTTGATGAACGGTCCGGATGCGTGACGGGACGAGACCGCGAGGTCGTCGATTTCACACGGTCTCGTGTCAAAAATAAAGCCTAATTTACCAATTTTGAGAATTTATAACGAATTGAGTAGCATAATGTTAAATAAGGGTCGAATCCACAGGGAATTAAGGTATTTCGAGATATCTTTTGGAAATTGATCAAATTGGACGATGAATTGAGGTGAGAAATTAGGGAAAATGGTAGATTTAAAAAGATAACTCAAAGATCTATCCACAGAATCAAAAATCACTCGATCTGGATTAGTCATCGCGGAGAAATCAAAGAGTGAAGTGGGATGAAATATTCGGAATCGCGAAGAACATAAAATGAAATTAAAAGCTTAATTGGACTAAATTAAGATCCTAAGCTAAAAATTGATGATACATGATGATAGATTAGAGGAAAAACTTGTTTTCTAATCCGAGATAACGATCAAATCGATCCAATTGATCGCCGGATCGACGGCTATTCATTTCGCGAATTCAAATGTGAACATCGATGTTCAAGAGACAAATTCTCTTCGATCGATCGACAAAATCTCACTTATAAACACTCTGTGGACGCGAAATCGAATCTAGAAGCGATTACAAGTGAGAGATTCAAGAGAGGAAGGGTTTAGAATGGTCGATTAAGCAAAATCCTTATCAAATGTCTTACAATTTCGAAGAACACTTCGTTTTATAGGCAAAATTGGGCGTAACCGTCCGATCGGTGCGTTTGAATCTCCATCAACAGTCGAGATGAATTCGTAACGGCGAACCGTTACAATTATATTAAGGCCTTCTGATCTTTAATGGACGCTCCAGATTCGATCTGGCGATATGCGTTATAAAACGCATCAAACGGCGCCCGTCGGATCGCGAGCCGACGATCGCGATGCGTTTCGGCGCACTCAATTGTGGCCATTATAACCCGTCTCAAAAAGGCACGTGCGTGATTGATTGATCGGTGGTCCGCGCCCACGCGATCAACGCGCGGATTTTCTGCGCTCCGCCCGATCGACGCTCCTCCGTCAGCCACGTGGCCTGCGTTAAAATAACTGTGGGGGACTTAGTCCCACACGAAAAAAATTAGAAAAACCAGTCGGGTTTATAATTCCCGACGGATTAGTGGGTTTGAATACCCTTCCGATATACGGAAGGCTGAATGACCCATTATATAAACTATATAAAATATAAGTATATGTATACGCCGCGTAGGCGCCGCGTGGGCCCGTGTGGCGCTGCCACGTGGCCCTGAGTGCCACGTCGCATCCATGTGGGACCCGCGCAAAAAAAATGCTTTTTGTTATTTTTTTAAATTTTTTTAAGCATTTTAAATCGAAAATAAAATCAGAACAAATCCAAAAAAATCCCTAAAAATTGTAAAAATCATAACTTTCAAAATACAACTCCAAATTAATCCAAACTTCTTTCATTTGATCTGAAATTTAATTATCTATTATTCTAAAAAGTCAAACTATTTAAATAACAAGAGATTTAATTCCTATTTCGAAAATACATTCATTTCTTTAAGATTTTAACTTTAGAAAATTAAATGAATGTTCATAAAAATGATTTCTCTTATTATTTAACTTTAAAAACCACTTAGAATCTCAAGTTAAGATAGGTTATAAAATCTTTAATCTTTAATTCATCATAATTAACCCTAAATTAATGCATTTTGAGATTATAACATAAAGTTGCATAGAATGATAGAAATGCACTCAAAGTATGATAACACGCATATAAATGGAATGTTTTATGCCTTATTTTGCATTAATAATCATGTTTATCATGTTAAGATTGCATGTTATCAATGTGCCGCGTGGATAAGTGTTATAAAAACGCATGAAATTGCGCCATTGGATCGCGATCCAGCGATCACGATGCTCCTCGCCAGATCGCATCTCGACCGTTATAACACCTGCATTTAAGGCACATGCGTTGATCGGATTCGGTGGACCGCGCGACCACTCGATCGGCGCGATCCAATGGTGATCCAACGCCCCGATTTCAGCCATGTGTCTTGCACTCAAATAAACCGTGTGGGACTTAGTCCCACACGGAAAAAATTAAAGACAATAAACGGGTTTATAAGGGGCGACGTTTTAAAGGGTTGAATACCCTTCCGATATACGGAAGGCTGAACATTATGCTTATTAACTATGTAATATATATATATATATATATATATATATATATATAAATATCGCACCGCGTAGGCACCGCCTGGGCCCGCGTGGCGCTGCCACGTGGCCCCAAGTGTCACGTCGCATCCACGTGGGTCCCACGCGGAATAAACCTGCTTTTTGCCCCTTGTTAATTCATTTTTATCATTTAAAAATAGAAATAAATTCAGAAAAATCCAGAAAAAATCCCTAAAAATAGAAAATTCATAAATTTTAAAATATAACTCCAAATTAATTCAAATTTCTTTTATTTGATCCAAAATTTAATAATCATTCTAAAAGATAAAAATTGATAAATAATGAGAGTTTTTAAATTTTATTTCAAAAACACTTATTTTTAAGGACTTTAAACTTTAAGAAAATGTAAATAAATGTTATAAACGTTTTCTCTCATTATTTTCACTCTAAAAAACATTCATAATCTCAAGTAAAGGTGGGTTATTAATTTTATTCATCATATTAAACCATATTTAAAGTATTTTTGAGATTATAATGATTTATTATGGAATGATAGAAAAATGCACATAAGTATGATAACATGCATGTAAATGAAACCATTTATATCTTAATATGCATCAAAAATCATGTTTTATTATGTTAATATAGCATGTTATCAATTTTGAAAAAATATTTTCGCCTATTGATGTGGCTGATGGATATTATGTGGTCTATAAACCAATCACACTTTCATTTATCTTATTTATGTTCATTGAAATGAAATTTATTCATTGTCATTCTTGTGTGATGTTTGCAATGAAGTCCATGAGCATGTGCAATGACTAAGTGAATTATGATGAGATCATAATATAGTGATCAGTGGTCTTTAAACATATGTTCTAAACATTCCTATTCGTGGGATATTCGAGAAGGACATCGAATTATCCGGAAAGAATAGCACTATGTAATCCATCTCATATGAGGAGTATGGCTGATCCTATAGCCATCGGTGTGGAGACACTAAAGATAGATAGTGGGTGCTCTTTGGAGAAAGAGTTCACTGAATTGATCCGTATGAATCCATGAATGGTATTATACCTAATTGTCAATCAAGTTGATTCATGTCATGATTGTATATGTGGTCATTTGACTTAAGACACCAAAGACATCTTGTGGATGGATGATCGTGTTTTGATTATGACTTACAAATCCCTGGTCACGAGATATTTAAAACGACATATATTGGATACGACATGAAGTTCACGAAGATGATTGCGTGATCAAGATGGGATCATCCACCCTCGGTATTTGAGGAGATTGACTCAAAGGAATGAGATGCGATAAAATCCTTGGCCAAGGTAGTAGAAATATCGAAGAAGGAGTTCTCGATGATTTATACACGCATCAGTAATAACTTGAGTGACCGATTAGGGTTTGACAATTGACCATACCCTAAGTCATTCATGAGTCTAATGTAGATGAAGGATTATACGTACATCGTAATCGATGACGAGAAGGTTCCATAAGTGAGTTCTTACATACTTCATATCTCCTAGTTTACGTGGTGTAGCTTGGCACCTAACGGGCTAGCAACTCAACCTATCGATTGGGTTAAATCGATCCTTGATTAATTAATCTATATGTGGATGTGGATAATTAATTAAGGTTGACTAATAAGGTGTTATTAACTAGTGAGATATATGGACCTAGAGGGTTACACACATACGGTTTATGGATGTTGGTAGATATAGACATAATTATGAGGGTTTTTATGAAAAAACTGTTGGAAACTAGAAATTATGCATCATGATTCATCAGAATAATCAGATTGAAAACACGTAATTAAACGCGTACCTAGATTCACCGGATTGATCTTCATCAATGTAGATTATTGAATCGGAGAATAGTCTTCTTGAATATCCCTGATGTAACCTCCTGATCTCTAGAGGAAATGGAATTCTCTCTTGAGGGTTATGAGCATCAGGTTATCCAAGTGGACTATGGCCTACTATTTATAGGGATAGAGGAAAACTTAAGCCTCTAATCAGTCATTAGACAGCCCATTAATGACTAATGACTTATTTACTGCCTCTACACATAATTAACCTCCACACACATAAATGAATGTCGTAATCCGCAGATTAAACATAATTGAATCACTTTATGGGATTATAATGATAGCTAATCCACAATAATACATAACTATGTCCACTTAATGAGATTAGATCTAACAATCTCCTACTTGGACAAGATATGTATTAACTGAATATTGTGAATTATCACTTTATGAGCTCAACTTGATGCTATCATTCGCGAACATTCTCATCAATCTCGTCCATCATAAAACCAGCAACAAACCAAGGAAATTTTTGTCACATTGAGCGTAACTAAACCCAAACAATGATCACATATACTGATCAAATGAATGACATAGATCGTGTCTGGATGTGTAGCATGAAAAATTACATGCAATGTGATTCATACATGTACATTTTCAACTTAGTCCTCTGAAGTCTGAAGAGAGATCAACTGAAATTAAGTTCATAATGGTAAAACTCAAACAACATGTTTGATACATAATAAGCACACAAAATACATCAAACTCACACTGGAATTACATATCGTCATATGAAATGAGACCCATTTAAGCAATATGTTCACGGAAAACTGAAACCGGAACCCCTTTAGTAAGTGGATCTGCTACCATGGAGTTTGTACTGATGTGGTCAATAGATAGTTGTCCATTCTGAACTCGTTCTTTAAAAAGCAGATACTTGATATCTATATGTTTAGATTTTTTCAAGCTCCGATTATTATTGGCAAACATAACGGCTGACTGATTGTCATAATAAAGCTTAAGTGGTCTTTCAATTCCTTGAACTACCTTTGAACTCATGACAAAAATTTTCAGCCAATTGTCGTGATTTGACGCTTCATAGCATGCTATATATTCTGTTGCCATAGTGGAAGATGCTATAAGTGCTTGTTTAGTGCTTTTCCATGAGATAGCTCCTCCGGCTAGTAAGTAAATATAGCCTAAAGTAGATTTTCTCCTATCAATGCATCCAGCAAAATCAGAATCTGAATACCCAATGATCTCTAATTTTTCTGATTTTCTGTATGTGAGCATATAATTCTTTGTCCTCTGTAAATATCTCAAAACTCGTTTTGCAGCCTTCCAATGTGTCATACCCAGATTACTCAAATATCGACCCAAAACCTCCACTATATAAGCAATATCTCGACGCGAACAAACTTGAGCATACATAAGACTCCCGACCACTTGTGCATACGGACATTTTTGCATCTCTTGAATTTCTAATGCATTCTTTGGGCATTGATTGAGACTTAGCTTATCTCCTTTTGCGATTGGAGTATCTAATGGTTTACAATCCTGCATACCGTATCTTTGGAGAAGCTTTTCGATATAACCCTTTTGTGACAGCCTAAAGATATCTTTAGTACGATCTCGGTAAATCTGAATGCCTAAAACATAAGAGGCATTACAAGGGTCCTTGATAACATGCTATTTATGCATGTAATTACATAATTATTAATGCAAATTAATGCATTAATCATTACAAATATATTCATGTTATCATCTTTTAAGCATATTTCTATCATTTTGTGTAAATTCATGTTATGATCTAAAAATACACTAAATAATGGATTATTATGCATAATTAAACATTTCAATCTTTAATCCTAATTATATTTATGATCATAATCATGTTTTAAGGATGAAAATATGAGAGAAAAGACATTTATTAACATTTATGTATTTATATAAATTTATTTTATATAATATATAAATGTATAAAATTAATTAAAATCAATTCTCTTTTTATTTTAATAATTTGACTTTTTATAATGATAGATTATTCAATTCTGAATCCAACAAAATAAATTTGAATTAATTTGGAGTTATATTTTGAAAGTTATGAATTTTACAATTTTATGGAATTTTCTGGAATTTTTCTGATTTTATTTAGGTTTTATTTCGATTTTTAAATGTTTAAAATAATTTAAAAAAAAGGGTTTTACGCGCGAGCCCACGTGGATGCGACGTGGCGCTCAGGGCCACGTGGCAGCGCCACGCGGACCCGCGCGTATGTGCCTGCGTGGCACTGAGGTGATCCGTATATCTCATATATATATATATATATATATATATATATATATATATATATATATATATATATTATATAAGGTTCATAGTAAGTATAAGCATCCATATATTGGATTTAAGCTAACCGCAATATATGTTTCTACTTATATACTCGTCTCCTCTCTTAAATTCCTTCCATGTGGGACTATTTCTTTGTTTTCTTTGATTTCAGGACATGTGGCGAGCTTAGCAGCGTGGGATGGGGAGCGCGCATCGATCTGATGAGGTCCATCAGATCACAAATCAAGCACGTGCATAAATACTCACTTAAGTGAGTTAATCGCAGCCGTCCGATCATGAGTTATAACGGCTTAGATTTTACGTGATCAATGGACTCCTCGAGACATCACGACCGCTGGATCAAAATCCACCGGATAATCTTCATCAAAGCACCTCTTCATCAAAGCATCTCAACCGTTTATCGATGATCGGACGATCATCAGGCGGCGATAACGATTCACGAATCGACGCGCGATCGCGACTGTCCATCGCGATGAACTGCTTTATCCAACGATCGTGATGCAATTTCCTTTTTTATAAAAACGGTTCTTCGCGACGAAGAACACGTTCGCGATTATCCATCAAATTCTCTTTGTTTAATCCATCATTTTGCGTGCCGTTTGATTCTGAGTACTCTTGATTCATTTCCGCTTCAACTGAATGCTTGAAATCAAACTTTGATCGAAGGAGGAGGAAGAAATCACATCTTGAACTCCAACTTTCGTCTTCGTCAATTTGGAATGAAAAGCCTTGCATCCGGCGATTAATTGGATCATTTCGAAGGCTACTTTGGGTTAGGTTGCATGATTTCATCTTAATCTTTCATCATTTAGTGTTAATTTTACTTTTAGCATCGTAGATTAGTTTAATTTTAGTTTAAATTTCGGTTTTTAATCATTTTTCGAAACGAATTTTTCTCTAAACTTCAAACTTCGATTTCTCTTCGAATTCTTATCCAAATCACCTGATTTTTGATTTCGTGGATTTGAAATTGAGTTATCTTTCTTAATATACTAAAACGCCCAATTTCTAATCTCAATTCGTCGTCCGATTTGACCGAATTTCAAAGATATCTCTCAAATTTCCCTAATTCTACGTGGATTCGACCCTTAATTACCGTTATACTAATTAATTACTTTGATTAATCATAAATTGGTAAGATTAGGACTTTGTTTTGACACTAAGTCGTGTGCATTCCATGACCATACGAATTAGTCTCGTCTAAAGGCGCCGTTTCCGGGGAATTAAGGCGTATTTTTTTTAAAAATCATCGATTTTGACTCGGTCAACTCTGATTTTTCTGTTTCTTTTTTGATATTAATCCAAATTGATCCTACACTGAGCTATTTGTAGCAGAAATACATCATTTAGATACTCAATTTCAACGAGATTAAGTGATTAGTCCCTCTCTACGGACGACGGACAATCATCGCGTCGTACTCGAATTGGGAGAGCGTAACTCTGACGAATAGCGACAATCAGGTACGATTAAATTTGTCATTGTTGAATAATTTTATAATATCTCTTCTTATTATTATTACATATATTAGTATATTAGTGTATATTTTATGAGACGAGAGTCTAATTGGAGAACGAGGGATAATCCTTTACACTTAGACCTTTTTTAACGTTCCTCGCAATCACTTTCATCTTGCGCATCATCATCGACCTTAGATATGGCTTTGAATGATGAGGGAAATTTTAGGAGACGTCTTAGTGATTATGCTAGGCCTGTTCTTCAAAGACCCGTTACTCGTATTCATGCACCTTTAGCTAGAAATGCGAATTTTAGTATAGATTCGCATGTTATGAGTATGTTACCTATCTTCCATGGTAAACCTTCCGAGGATCCTTATAGACATGTCGACGAGCTGAGTCAAGTATGTGAGATCAATCAGATTTATAATGTGTCGGCAGATGTAATGAAGATGAAATTATTTCCCGCCACCCTTAGAGATAGAGCTAAGGATTGGTTTCTTAAGTTAGGAAAGGAGTTCACATCTTGGACCGAGATGGAGGAGGAATTTCTTCGGAAATACTATTCCATAGGAAAGACCACCTCTGTTAGGAAGGCGATGCGTGAGTTTACCCAAGGATCGAATGAGACATTCCACGAAGCTTGGGAGAGACTTAGAGACCTCACTAGAGAGTGCCCTCACCATGGAGTGTCTAACCATGAGCTTACACAGATATTTTATGATGGGTTAGGCCCGCAAGATAGATATCTTTTAGATGGAGCTAGCGGCGGCACTTTCATGAGCAAGTTTGAAGATGAAGCAATGGATTTGATCGAGACTGTGGCAGAGAATAGCCACCACAACGCGGCAAAACCATTCGGACGAGGTGCAACGCCGAAAGGAGGATTGATCGACGCAAAGTCGGTAGAGACGGGCATGCTCCTAGAGAAGATTGACAAGATGGCGGAGGTTCAGAATCTACTATTAGATCGGTTCCACATCCGCAACGGATCTGAAGGACTTGCACCCGTAGCTCTACAAGAAGCGTCGCCATGCGCCCATTGCTCACGCCTTGACCACATCGAGATGGATTGTCCTATCATGGCAATTCAAGAGCAGGGCATGTATCGACAAGGCCCATCAGGAGGGCAATTTCAACAGGGATGACCGAACATACCGAATTATCAAGGTACATATCCATCTTATTTAAATAACCATGTTTATAATAATCCTACGCAGCAGCAGCAAGGATTTAGGAGGAACACGGATCAGATGTATCCTCCATATAGTACTGGTCAGCAACAAAACTCGCAACAGCAACCCTACGCGAATGCAAATCCGATTATGGGTGCGCTCTCTCAATTGATGGAGCAAATGAACAGGATGAACTCGCGCGTAGACGAGATACAGGATTTCGTCAAGACGAACATCCCAACCTCGACTGATAATAAGAAGGGTAAGCAAGTTTCGTTTTCTGACCAATTACCATCGCAGGCCACTATCAACCCGAGGAATCAAGGTTCGTCATCGTAGTTTCATTAAAGTTTCGTCTGGCTGAAGACGTTAAACTTAGCGCTCTTGGGAGGCACCCCAAGATTATCTTACTGTTTTATTTAGTTTTTGTTTGTAGTTTATAGCAATGTACATACATAGTTGAAGGAAATCCAACAAACAAGCGAATTTGGACAAATTCCAGCAACATGAGTTCAAACACGCATTAATGAGTTTTTCTAAACCTTTTTAAACCTTTTTTACTTCTCATTTTCAATTTATAATCTTTTTCATGTAATGAATGATATGCTTGCCATGTTTTATGGACATGTTTATTTCATTGAGGACAATGAAAGATTTAAGTTGGGGGGGTAAGGACTTAGAAAAACTCAAAATTTTCATAATTTTCAAAAATTTTAAACTTTTTACTATTTTTAAACTCCTATTTTTCAACATTTTACTACTTTTAATACCTTGGAAGTCTTAACATTTAGAGATCCTATTCCTAGAGATGTAGAAGTGAGAGTCTCATAGCCCATGTGATTACATTTTGAGTAATAAAGCCAAGTGATCTAGAGAAACCATGGATTCTTTTTAGTGGTTGACTTCTTCGCGGTTGGGTATCTAACAGGCACCGAGGAAATGAGTAATCAGAGGTTGAAGTGCTATTGGATTGAAAAGGAGAGATTTTGAGTGAAGTTCAAGCTAATTCCTATCCCCTACCTTACATCAGCCGAACCTATTTGGTGTGGGAATTCCTCGCTTCCGAACTTTCTCTTAGAAGAGTGCAATGTGCCATAATTTTTGATGCACCTATTCTATCCTTTAGGCATTTAGTTTTACCTTTTCCAAACCAGTCAATTAGACACCCAAATTTCAGCTTCACTGATTATAATTACAGTCCCAAGTGATAAACATATCCACCACATTTTCCACCATCCATCTTCTTCATAATTTCCCTTACAAGCAAATATTCCTTCATATTATACTTCAGAAATTTTGAATACTCTCTTCAAACATCAAGACATCCTCCATATCCTTATTTTATGCAAAGTCTTCAAATGTTATCTTCTTCTTCTCTAAGAAAGTTACAATATACAAAAAGAAGAGAAGAAGAAAAAGAGAAGAAAAATCTGAAATGAAGAAAAGAAGAAGACAAAAAAAAGAAGGAAAGAAAAGGAGGAGAAAAAGAAAGAGAGGAATAAGAAAGTGAAAAGAAGGAGAACAATATGGGAAAAATATCTTTACTATGTAAATACCTATCTCCACCCATTACTTCCATTCCATTCCATTTTCCACATTGTTTATATCAAGTATACCACTCTACACCATCTCTACCATTTTCTATTAATCCTTTTCCACCATCATCATCCACATCATTTGGGAGAATAATTAGACATCAGTGGTACCTTTATTTGTATATAATATCCAATTTTTTTATATGCTGATTTGCTTTTAACCAAGTTATTCCTTTAGATATAGTGTCTTTTTACTCTTTCGGCTACCTTATAACGATGCATCACGAATAGGAAACCCTTTGCAATGCACTCTTTAAAGGAGAAAGAAGAGTTGAGGGGAATTCTAATGCACCAAGTAGCCTCCAAATGAGTGAAAGAGTGATGTGAGAATTAGAGAGGTGAGGATTACATATGCTCATGAGAGTGTGAGAATCTTTTCATTCCCATAGCATCAAACCTTAGATATGCTCACCTTGATTACACTTGAGTATTGACTCGACTATTAGCCGATGAGCACTACCCTAATATGCTCTAAGGAAGTCAACCTAGTTATGGAATCTAGATTACCATGGTCCACACTATGGTGAAAAGTAATCACACATTAATACACTTCATTTCTTTAGTTGCAGGATCAAAGGATGATAAGACTTTCAAGGGAGATTACCTAGTGAATTGCTAAGAGACTAGCAATTTTTCAAGTTGGGGGGTGTGATAACATGCTATTTATGCATGTAATTACATAATTATTAATGCAAATTAATGCATTAATCATTACAAATATATGCATGTTATCATCTTTTAAGCATATTTCTATCATTTTGTGTAAATTCATGTTATGATCTAAAAATACACTAAATAATGGATTATTATGCATAATTAAACATTTTAATCTTTAATCCTAATTATATTTATGATCATAATCATGTTTTAAGGATGAAAATATGAGAGAAAAGACATTTATTAACATTTATGTATTTATATAAATTTATTTTATATAATACATAAACGTATAAAATTAATTAAAACTAATTCTCTTATTATTTTAATAATTTGACTTTTTATAATGATAGATTATTCAATTCTGAATCCAACAAAATAAATTTGAATTAATTTGGAGTTATATTTTGAAAGTTATGAATTTTACATTATTATGGAATTTTCTGGAATTTTCTGATTTTATTTAAGTTTAATTTCGATTTTTAAATGTTTAAAATAATTAAAAAAAAAGGGTTTTACGTGCGAGCCCACGTGGATGCGACGTGGCGCTCAGGGCCACGTGGCAGCGCCACGCGGACCCGCGCGTATGTGCCTGCGTGGCACTGAGGTGATGTGTATATCTCATATATATATATATATATATATATATATATATATATATATATATATATATATATATATATATATATATATATTATATAAGGTTCATAGTAATTATAAGCATCCATATATTGGATTTAAGCTAACCGCAATATATGTTTCTAGTTATATACTCGTCTCCTCTCTTAAATTCCTTCCATGTGGGACTATTTCTTTGTTTTCTTTGATTTCAGGACACGTGGCGAGCTTAGCAGCGTGGGATGGGGAGCGCGATCAATCGCGCGCATCGATCTGATGAGGTCCATCAGATCACAAATCAAGCACGTGCATAAATACTCACTCAAGTGAGTTAATCGCAGCCGTCCGATCATGAGTTATAACGGCTTAGATTTTACGCGATCAATGGACTCCTCGAGACATCACGACCGCTGGATCAAAATCCACCAGATAATCTTCATCAAAGCACCTCTTCATCAAAGCATCTCAACCGTTTATCGATGATCGGACGATCATCAGGCGGCGATAACGATTCACGAATCGACGCGCGATCGCGACTGTCCATCGTGATGAACTGCTTCATCCAACGATCGTGATGCAATTTCCTTTTTTATAAAAACGGTTCTTCGCGACGAAGAACACGTTCGCGATTATCCATCAAACTCTCTTTGTTTAATCCATCATTTTGCGTGCCGTTTGATTCTGAGTACTCTTGATTCATTTCCGCTTCAACTGAATGCTTGAAATCAAACTTTGATCGAAGGAGGAGGAAGAAATCACATCTTGAACTCCAACTTTCGTCTTCGTCAATTTGGAATGAAAAGCCTTGCATCCGGCGATTAATTGGATCATTTCGAAGGCTACTTTGGGTTAGGTTGCGTGATTTCATCTTAATCTTTCATCATTTAGTGTTAATTTTACTTTTAACATCGTAGATTAGTTTAATTTTAGTTTAAATTTCAGTTTTTAATCGTTTTTTGAAACGAATTTTTCTCTAAACTTCAAACTTTGATTTCTCTTCGAATGCTTATCCAAATCACCTGAGTTTTGATTCTGTGGATTCGAAATTAAGTTATCTTTCTTAATATACTAAAATCCGTCGTCCGATTTCTAATCTCAATTCGTCGTCCGATTTGACCGAATTTCAAAGATATCTCTCAAATTTCCCTAATTCTTCGTGGATTCGACCCTTAATTACCATTATACTAATTAATTACTTTGATTAATCATAAATTGGTAAGATTAGGACTTTGTTTTGACACTAAGTCGTGTGCATTCAACGACCATACGAATTAGCCTCGTCTGTCCTTCATCTAAAAGTTATTTGATAGAAACTTCTTGGTATCATTTAGTAAGTTTAGATCATTAGTAGCAAGTAAAATGTCATCGACATATAATACTAGAAAAATATTCTTGCTGCCACTAAACTTATGATATATATATTCATCGGCAGGATTCATCACAAAGCCGAAAGAACTGATGATTTTATGAAATTTGTGATACCAGAGGCGAGGAGATTGCTACAGTCCATAAAGAGATTTCTTTAATTTACAGACCATGGACTTTTGATCTCGTGTCACAAAATTTTCAGGTTGTTCCATGTAGATGGTTTCATCAATTTCTCCATTTAGAAATGCAGTCTTCACATCCATTTGATGCAACTTAAGATCAAAATGAGCCACAAGTGCCATTATGATTCTGAATGAATCCTTCGATGATACTGGAGAAAAGGTTTCATTATAATCGATGCCTTCACGTTGAGTAAAACACTTTGCAACAAGACATGCCTTATATCTTTATGTATTGCCTTTTGAGTCCCTCTTGATTTTAAAGATCCATTTACAACCAATAGGCTTCAATCCTTCAGTTAATTGAACAAGATCCCAAACGTCATTGTCATGCATGGATTTCATTTCTTCATTCATAGCATCAATCCACTTGTGAGCATTAAAGCTCTGCAAGGCTTGTCGTACATAAATAGGATCATATTCCTTTATCTCCAGATCAATCTCATGCTCTTGAAGATATATACTAAAATTATTTGATGTATGAGTTTCCTCTTGAACTGTGGATACCTTTAATGACGCTTCTTCTTGAGAATATGCAATTTGACTATAGGAGGCTGACGGACGTGAAACATCTGCTTGAACACATGAAAGAATTAAATTACCTTCTGTATTAACACTATCATCGTGTTCTTCTTGAAAGTTAGTGTCTCTAGCTTTATTTCCCCCATCAAATTCAATATCCTCAAAGAAATGTGCATTTCCTATTTCAAAGATACCTCTTGTGCTAGGATCGTAAAACTTGAAACCCCACGATTTTTCTGAATATTCAACAAAATAGAAACTAATTGTTTTGGAGTCAAGTTTTCTTTGTTTAGGAACATACGGTCGAGCTTGAGCTGGACATCCCCAGATATGAAGATGCTTCAAACTGGGTTTTCTACCCGTCCATAGTTCATATGGTGTCTTTATAGTTGCTTTGGTTGGAACTCGATTCAATAAGTATATAGTTGTCTTTAAGGCTTCACCCCATAAACTGATGTGAAGAGATGATTCAGCCATCATACTTCTCACCATATCTTGAAGTGTCTGATTTCACCGTTCAGCAATGTCATTCATACTCGGAGTGCCTGGCATGGTATATTGAGGAACAATTCCTGATTGCTCGAGATATCGGGCAAAACTTCCAGGACATTGCTCACTAGATGCATCATTCCTTCCGTAGAACTCTCCACCACGATCTGATCTCACACCCTTGATCTTCTTGTTGAGTTGATTTTCTACCTCTGCTTTAAATATCTTAAATGTGTCCAAGGACTCTAATTTATCATGGATAAGATAAATATAACCATATCTCGAATATTCATCAGCAAATGTAATGAAGTATCGATGCCCATTTCTTGTGGCTGTAGGAAATGGCCCACATGTATCCGTGTGAATTAACTGTAATAACTCCATTGCTCGTGAAGATCCCTTTCCCGTGGTGCGTGTGTTCTTGCCTTTTTATGCAACTAACACACTTTTCAAGATATTTGACATCAAATGGCTGGAGAACTCCTTCTATGACTAACCGATCAATTCTCTTTTGTGAAATGTGACCCAGTCTTCTGTGCCATAAGGAATAGGAATTTGAGCTAGGTGACTTGAGTTTGCTACGTCTCATGGTTGTATGCAAAATAGAGTTTGATGGAGTGACAATATTAGCATATATAAGTTGATGTCCTGTAATAAAGTGCCCGTACCAATAACATTGTCTTCATACTTGATACTAACTTTTCTATTTCCAAAAGTACAAGTATAACTGGATTTGTCCAAAGTAGATACAGACACTAGATTGCGTCTAAAAGTTGGTACAACAAAAGTATCTATAAGATCAACAAAATGACCAGTGTTTAGGAGCAATCTAAACATTCCAACCCCTTCTACTCTAGCTGAAATGTCGTTGCTTGTGAAGACATATTTCTCCTCACTTCTTGGCTTCCTGCAATGGAAGCAACCCTGCATTGACATACTTACATGAATGGTAGCACCAGAGTCTAGCCACCACGTATCGGTAGATACAACGGCAAGATTAACTTCTGTACAAACGAGAGTAATGAAATTACCTTTCTTTGCTCTCCAAGCATGATATTTCTTACAGTCCTTCTTGAAATGACCAGGTTTACGGCAATGGAAGCAAGTCAATACTTTATCATGCTTTTGCCTCTTCTGGTCTTTTTGGAAAGTACCACATTGATTGATCTTTTCTTGCTTCCTTTTCTTTGATTTAGAGGTAGAAGCAAAATTTGCACTTTCAAAATTGACTTCATTTAAGCGGAGTTCTTCTTGAGCACATAACGAAGTAAGATCTTCAAGACTCCATTTATGCTCCTGGATACTATATGTCAACTTGAAATGATCAAATCTTGGTGGAAGAGACTTGAGAACAAACTCCATTAGCATCTTGTCACTTACTTCCACGCCCAGTTGTCCTAGCTTTGTTGTGACTGTATTCATTTGATAGATGTGTTCTCTTACTTGTCCTCGGCCTTTGTATTGCATGAAAGATAGCTTAATAAATAATTCTCTAGTTTCCACGACCTTATTTTTGGAGAACTTTGTGGCGGCGTACGACCCCCGTCGCCACCAAGGCATGACACTACGGCGCCGGAGGAGCTGACACCCACGCGCGTCCAGCACCCCCGACAGGCGAAGACCAAGGATGCCGAGTTTCACTACACCAAGTGAGGACTTCATCTCGCCACGACACATCTCACCGGGCTCGTTTGCGCGTGGAGTTATCTTTTCTATCTTTTCTTTTATTATGAACTTTATTAGCCCGCACGTGTTTAAGCGGGCCTTTGCATATCTTCTTCTCTCTCTTTTAGGCTTCCGGGTGGGTTCTTCCCTTTTCAGAATCCCATTCGTGAAGCCCATCTTTCTTTGTGAACCTTATTTCTTTCTATGAGCATGTTAGGTGTGGGTTGTGGGCCTCAAGTGGGCCCTTTCCCCTCTCGGCCCATTATGGGCTCTATAAGAGGGGAAGGGACCCCCCCCCAACAAACCCTAGCCATCATTTGAAGAAAGAAAGGAGTCTCCTCCCTCTCAAGTGGCTGCTCAAGGAAGAGCAAGGAAGGAGACCAACCGCCGCCTCCGCCGCCACCACCGCCGCCGCACCACCACGTCCCGCCGCCGAGCCCGCCGTCGAGACCGCCGCCTCCCCTTGCCTTGTTCACTAGCTACCAGCGTGCAGCCCTCCATCCGCCGCCTCAGGCCGCTGCTGCCGCCGCCAGATCGCAGCACCGCCATCCCCTCCGATCATCCCCTCAGCTCCACACCACCACTGCCCTTGCAAGGCCTCTCCACACTCACCATCCCGGCTGCACGGAATCTCGTCCTACACCACTTCCTTCCCACGGCAGGATCCCGTTCCCTCCTCTCCGCGCTCACCTCCATCAACCCCTGCCCTTTCCCCATCGTCCTGACCAGCCCCCTCTTATGCGCAAACCCCGATTTCCGATCCACCCTTCCCGAAAATCCCGCTTCCTCCTCTCCGCGCCCGCCTCCATCAACCCTGCAACTTCCCCAAGTTCCCGATCCAAAATTCTTGCAGGAACTCCTCACCGACGCACCACTACCCTACCACGATCGTCGCAATCTTCCCTTCCCCCCCATCCGTTCACCTAGGAAATCACGGAAATTCCCCTCCTGACATTGCCTCCGGTCATATCAACAACACTGCCTGTCCGCCTCTCCACTGCCGAACATCCTCTCCCCACGATTTATCCACCTCCCTCCTATTTCCCCCGTCCCACCTGTTGAATTTGCCCGATTCCCTTAGCCGAACGCCTGACCCCCCCCCCTCTCCCCGTTTCCCATTCCCGGGTACTTCTCACCTTCCCCACCATTTCGGACCTCCGAATACCTCCCACGCCCTTTCCCACAAATTCCTGACGTGGTGGTTCCCGCGAACCACCGCCAACATTGTTGACACTTAATTCTCCATCTTGCCGCTCTGCCGAACCCCGCCTGCGACGGCAGCGATTTCCCCTCCTGCCGATTCTGCTGAGCCTTCCCGCGGCTCCGCCTCTACCGATCCGTCACCCGAAGTTTCTTCCCGCGTCACCTACTCGCTAGCGTCCTGTCATTCGCACGCAGAAGTTTCAACCCCAGTTGCTGTTTGGGAGGAGTCCGTCCGACACCGGGTGTGCCAACACAACCTGACGCGACGTCTGCTGTCATATCGCTAGGTTGCCTCCGCGGTGTCTGATCAGGAATTAGTCACGCCCTGCCCCACCATTCTTCACCGCGATTCCACCCCACCGAAGGCCTACCTCCTCCTCTCCTCTCGACCGGGTATTCTCTTCTTCCTCCCCTTCTTGACTCCGATTACGTCCCCAGATTGCAGCAGATCGGGCTGCGCTCCATCGTTGGTTGTTGCACTCCCGCCAGTTCAACACCCCGCATCAAGGACCACCTCCAGCATTTCGCGACATCAACTCAACTCGCAACTGCCGTCCGTTCGCGCCACGTACGAACGACCGACCACATCGCCACGACCGACCGGGCTCACGCCTCGCAGGTTAAGCATACATCCTCCATTCATTTACGTGAAAATCTATATCTTTTTCAGTATCTCCCGCACCCGACTCCACCGCCGTTGGGATTTAGTTAGTACGAGAGATTAGACATCTTGATAGGATTGAGACCGTGGTCCAACCCGTCGGGTTGACTGTCGAGCTCCTCTCGACGACTCACGGCCCTACGCCCGCGAGGACTTGGATCGGAAGGCATCCCGGACTGACTCTACTCGGCGCACCCCAGGGTCTACGGAGACGACGCTGGAGACGGAACCCTGCTTGATTGCATTATTAGTTTATTACTTCGTATTAGAATTCCCAGGGTATTCTCTTCCCTAGTTCATCCTTTATAGTATGGTGTGTGACCGGTGTTGTACACCGGTCCTACATCACTTTGATTCTATTTTCTCCATAAATTCTTTGGCGGTCAGGTCTTTGTTCTCGAGTTTGCCTTGATAGACTTCTGGAATCACTCGTTTCATAGTCATTAAACACACCCTATTAGAAGTGTTCCATGCTTGAAATGTCTTTGCATCCTCTTCTGGGGGTTTTGGGTCAGTCATTGCTGTGTCAACATTGGCATAGGCTAGTGCAATCATGACATCACTCTTCTAGTGCTTGAAATTTGTGGAAGTCAAAATAGGAACTCTATTTCCTTGTACGATGATGTATTCGTCTGAATAAGCTGCATAAAAAAGACAAAGAGTAACTCACAACTGAATTTGCAAAATTTAAAATATACATTTCCCAAGACATCAGTGCACATTAATGCGTCGTCTTTGGACAACAACATCAACTACTAGCGACATCTTGTTTGTGATGAATGTCATTGACAATGAGTTCCTGTCAAAAGGCAAGCTATCTTTTGACCGCATTACCCTTCACAATGAACAAATTATTGAATAATTATCACACGACAATTCTCACGAGTGTGTATAATCTCGTACGACCGTCGCCTACCTTTGGGCCAGCTAAGGCCTACATAGATATACACACCCCATCTAAGATTTGTACTAAAAGACCTAAACAAGAGAGCCCACTTTTGCACGATGTTGCTTAAATCTAGAAGTCCAAAATCATAGACATGTATATATTTTGCAAAATGAGAAATCTCTTCTATTTCAAAGCCTACGCTAAGATACTAAGGCCTTTTAGTCTTTTTCCAGGCTTTGGATAAGAAGTAGATCCTCAAAATAATCTTCCCTTCTCCTTCTCCTGAAAATTTCAAATCACCAAAATTTTTTTTCCTTCCTTTCGAGTTAGGTCGGTCAAGCTTCTTACGCCGTAATTGATTTCGGCGGAAATTTTTTTCTTCTTCTTCATTTCCGAGTTACCGCCTTTCGTGGAAATGATTTCCATTACCGCCTCTTACGGCGGTTCAAGGAAATTCCACCATAAGAGATGATTTTGATTTGACCTTTTTTTTTTCATTTCCCGAGTTACCGCCATATGAGGCGGTAACTCAATGTCGGTTCCTGTTTTCCCCTTTGCGATCGGGGCCATTTCTTACCGCCATACGAGGCGGTTAAACAATAATTTTTTTTTTCAAGTAACCGTGTCGGTAACAATTCAGTTACCGACATGATGAGGAGAGATCGTCACCGACATGACGAGGAGGAAACTCGCGCAGCATCACGATCACAAAGAGTTAATCTTCCTCTTCATGTCTCCCTTCGCGTCATCGAAGTAGAGAATATCTCGAAGAGAATCGAAGAAGACAAGTTCTAACGACCGAGTCTCTTCTTCCCCGATCTTGATGTTTGTTTTTGTTTTTTCAAACAAACTTTGTAGCATAAAAATTTCAATAATGAAACTTCCATTTTTTTCCCAATTCTTCTACTTGATTGTATATGAAATATAAAATAATCACATGAGCTTTAACAAGATCTATTCAACTAGAGTAGCAGATTAAAACACCAAAATTCTCGATGAACTTAATGAAGACATAAATCAATATTTCCTTCTGAATTCACAAAGATAAAGAATCGGAAAACCCTAAATATCGTAAAGATCAAAATCATCTGATCATCCCAATGAATAGATGCATAGATTGGCTTCGATACCAATTGTTGGAAACTAGAAATTATGCATCATGATTCATCAGAATAATCAGATTGAAAACACGTAATTAAACGCGTACCTGGATTCACTTGATTGATCTTCATCAATGTAGATTACTGAATTGGAGAATAGTCTTCTTGAATATCCTTGATGTAACCTCCTGATCTCTAGAGGAAATGGGATTCTCCTTTGAGGGTTATGAGCATCAGGTTATCCAAGTGGACTATGGCCTCCTATTTATAGGGATAGAGGAAAGCTTAAGCCTCTAATCAGTTATTAGACAGCCCATTAATGACTAATGACTGATTTACTACCTCTACACACATAAATGAATGTCGTAATCCGCAGATTAAACATAATTGAATCACTTTATGGGATTATAATGATAGCTAATCCACAATAATACATAACCATGTCCACTTAATGAGATTAGATCTAACAAAAACCTCATACCAAATGTCTATAAATAGGGGGAGGACAACCACAACTGAAGGTGCCCAAGCAGGCCTTGTGAGAATTCTCTCCTTTCTTCTCTTTCTCTCTTGGTGAAGAGCTTTGAAGAGGAGATCCAACCATCCGGAGACCGTGTGGATACCGCTAGAGGCTAGACACTTTAATAGCTTCAAGAACTCCTTCAAGGAAACCCTGTAAGTATGTTTTTTTACTCATACTATATGATAGGATCATCTGTTCTTGGTGGCTTGGTATTTTGAATGTCCGATTCAATGTTTTCCGCTACATTTGATGTTTTGATCACAATTTTGGAAAGTTATCAACCTCAGTTCACAATAGTGGCAACAATGTCACATGGCAGCTGATAACATGCATTTATAACCTGAATTCTTACTCTAATTAACTCATATTCATGCTTATTTTATGTGAATATGATGCATGTTATCATACTTTTTAGGAATTTTCTCCATTGGCATGTCATTTCACTAAAGTTGATATTTATGCATAAATTAGGGATAATTTTATGTCAATCGATGATTAATCTTTGGTTTAAAGTAATAGAAGTTAATCTCTGTTATAGATGCATGTTGACTTCAGTAAATGTTTAGAAGGATGATTTTAGGATGAATTTATGATTTGGAATGTTTAATGAAAAATGATTTAAGTAAATTCTAATTCATCTTGATTTCTTCTTTGAAAATATATTTTAAATGACATGATGTTAAAAAGGAAGAAATTTGTGATCCAATGGAGAAAATTTGAGTTAAAAAGGAGTTACACCAATGAATTTATGAATTTCTTAATTTTATTATATTTTTCTGGATTTTTATTTTTGATTTTTTTCAGGATTAAATCGTGCAATCGGACGGTCGGGATTAAATCGCGCAATCGAGCGGTCGGGATTAAATCGCGCAATCGAGCGAGTCGGGATTAAAGCCGTGCAATCGGACGAGTCGAGGATTAAATCGCGCAATCGGACAGTCGGGATTAAATCGCGCAATTGGGCAGGCTGAAATCCCACGGAGTGGAATCCGCGTCATGGGCCACGATCCCACCGATTACGCGCGATCGGCGGCTGAAATTACACGGAGTGAAATCCGCGTCACGAGCCACCAATTTCAGCGATCGGCGGGCTGAAATTACACGGAGTGAAATCCGCGTCACGAGCCACCAATTTCGCGCGTCAGGCGGCTGAAATTACACGAGTGAAATCCGCGTCACGAGCCACCAATTTCGCGCGATCCGAGCGGCTGAAATCATACGGAGTAAAATCCGCGTCGTGGGCCACGATCCACCAATTTCGCACAAACTTATCTATAAATAGGCCTCATCTCCAATGTAAAAAGGCATCTTCTAGTTGGCCTCCTTTTGGAGGTTGGCCATTGGGATCAAGGCTGCTAGGGATCAAATATCTAGGTATGTTTAATTATCGTTTGTTCTTCTTATGTTCTTGTGTGTTAGCTGGTATCTAGGATTGTGCGGCGTGAGACCGAGTGCATCTAGATACCCGACTTGCTTCTTCGTATCCTCTTTTTGTGATCGCTTGTTCCATGACAAGAGTGTTTCGTGTTGAAAAGGCCAGGGAGCACCGGTGGATCAGGTTTTATCTTCTTATCGTATTTAGAATTAATGACCATCGGTTGAATCGATCTCGAGAAAGTTAGAGGGCCTTGTCACTTTGAGATCCCCGCTCAAGGCTAGGGGCTAGGGGTCTTAGCCCAAGTGAGGACTGAGGATAGGGGGGCAAGGTTGATACTATGCGAGTTCTAGTTGCTTATTCAGCTCATTATTCTCACGTGATAAACGCCAAGCTTGAGGCGGTAATTCAAGCTCTGTAGAATAATGATGAGCTGCGTCACGATTAGGCGGATTGGCCAGAGCACTTAGGGTTTATGTGTTAATCTTAGGACATTTCTTTCCTCTTTTTATCAATCTATTAATGAAACCAACTACAAAAATATCTTCTTGAACTTTTTGATCGACTCGTGAAGAAATTAGCGAGTTTCGAGGGAAGATCTCTAGTTCATCGTGTTCCCCAGCGTTTAGACTCGATTGCGAAGCAATTGTAGCGGGATTGATCACGAATTTCTCCTTGATTTCATCGAATTTTCCCTTGAATTCCGAGACGTCCACGAGGAAGAATCCGAGCAAATTCGCTTCAATCCCACGAGTGGAGCCCCATCCTTGAGGCAATCGGGTTAGTAGTGAGATTCGATCGATTATCAGGAGGTAATTTGAGTTTTTTTATTAGATTTAGAAGTTTAATTTTTGCAAATTACTTCATAGTGTTCTTCATTTTCCCTAAATTTCGATCCGAAAAAGTCGCTGATTTTTGAAAATAGGATATCTCTTTGATTATAATTCCAAATCACTTGATTTTTTGGTTTCATTGGATTCCTCTTTTTCATCAGCTTTCCGTGGATAACAAATTCATCAAATTCCGAGTTCATTTGACCCTTCAATTTAACGTTTGACCACGGACTGTTCATCTTTCATCAGAAGTCAAACGTTGACTTTCGAGGGTCAATTACTTTTTTTATTGACAAATCAGAATTTGATAATTTTGGTCTTGTTGGATTCCTCTGGTTCTTAGTTTTTCTATTGACATATAAATTGCAAGATTTGGATTTCATTTGGTCATTCAATTTGAAGATTTCCTCTGAGGTGTTCATTTTCGGGGATTTTTCTGATCATTGATTTTTCAATAATTCATAATAAATCCATTTCTTATCCAAAAAAATTACAAAACTTATATCAATAAATTCCATTTTCTCTCTAGTTTCCAAATATATAATTTTCGTAATCTTCTGACTCTGTTTGATTCTCTGATTTTGCAGAACACCTACTGCTGGTCAAAGTCAACGCTTTGACTTTGACTTTTGACTTTTCTCTGTCAAATCCGAGATTTCAATTCTTAAAACTTCTTATTTACCTTATTTATACCATTTCCATATCTTAAATATTATTTTCTCTTATTTAAATCTCCTTTTAAACCTAAGTTTGACCAAGTCAACTCTACGATTAAAGTCAACCCTGCTCTCTGTGGATCGACCCGATACTTACCCAGTACTTGATTATTCTATCTTGTCTTTGTGAGTTCGGTTTTATAAATTTTGTTTGACCATCGTATTTGTGTTTTTAACGGCCTGCAGCGAGCCGATCAAAATGGCGCGCATGCTTAGGGGAGCATGCGTTTTTGATTTGATTGCTTTGATTTCTTGATCATATTTAGGTTTCTGTCTTCTGTTGTTTACTGACCTGCAGAGAATTTATCAGACCTTATCAGTGGTGGAAAAGGTATAGCGAGGTAAGATTACCTAATTTTTTGCCCATTATTTGATAGTTTTGGTGCAATTTTTGGTAGTCTAATTTTGTGTTTTTTTCACCTAATCGAGACGTCGATTTTTGATATATCTGAGATTCATTCTCTGTTATCAGTAAGTTATTAGTATTATTATCTTTATTGGTGTGCTTTTTTTGATAGTGTGTAGCTTGATCTATCTTTTTGGTGGATTAAGTGAAGCATTTTCTCATTTGAACATCATCCTTTTTCGATCTCACTCTTTTTCGACTTTCTTATATATATATACTTGCTGTTTTTGTGATCTTTTGGCTTTAGATATGCATAGGAATCATAGGAACAGAGGAGGACGACAAGGACACCATAATCTGCGATCCACGAGGCATACAAGGAATAACTCCTTGTATGAGGGACCTCTTCGACACATCGGTACATTCCATAGCTCCATCGGAGGCTTCTATCGATTCTATGCCAGCCCCCGCCACACCGGAGCGAGGAGAACCTATGGACGCCCCTCTTCCTCACAGGGGAGTGAGACGACGCCTCAGCGATTACGCTAGACCCGGTGCGTCCAAGGCGGTCTACGCGAGTCAATGCCCCTCTTCAGCGAGGTGCCAATTTTAAAAATTGACTCACATATTCTTGGCCTTTTACCCATCTTTCATGGACTACCATCGGAGGATCCATATAAACATGTGGGACGAATTCAGCCGGGTATGCGAATTCAATCAATTCCATAATGTCCCCTCAGAGACGGCCAAGATGCGCTTCTTCCCCTTCATGCTTAAGGAAAAGGGCAAAGGAGTGGTTTTTCACCTTGGGTCGTGAGTTTGCTTCATGGAGAGATATGGAAGACGCATTTTTGCGTAAAGTACTACTCGGTAGAGTAAGACTAGTGCTCGTGAGACGCGCCATACGCGAGGATTCTCACAAGGGGCCGGGTGAGGTTTTTTTATGAGGCATGGGAGAGACTTAGAGATCTCTTGAGACAATGCCCACATCATGGTATACCTAAGCATGAAATTACTCGAGATTTTTTTATGATGGTTTAGGTGCACTTTTTGACAGATATTTAGCTTGATGCAGCTAGTGGAGGCACATTCATGAGCAAATATGAGGATGAAACCCTCGAATTGATCGAGTTGGTGGCGGAGAATAGCCATCATCATGCGGCTAAATCCTTCGGTGGGCGGAGCACCCCCGCAAAGGGAGGTATGTTGGATGCGAAGGCGGTGGAGAGCAGGTATGCTTTTTAGATAAAATTGAAAAGAAACGTGCAGTAGCACGGAATTTGATCATGGATTCGCTTAAGATCCGACCGGGTTACGATGGCCTCGCTCCCGAGTATCACATAGCGATGTCTCTCCGCATTCACATTACTCTAATGTTGAGCACGTCGAGTTGGATTGTCAGTGATGGCAATTCAAGGTCCGAGTTCCATTTCGGCCAAACCCTATGCCATATGCGAGGTTTGAGCCAAGCGGGTAAGTATCACCACCCGAATGAGGGTTATTCTAATTATAATAACCCATCTTATGCGCAACAACGGATCGGGCAGCACACTTCATTTCATCAGCCATTTGGATCCAGCGCCGCAATTGTCATGAGGAGCAGAGGCCGACACGGTTCGCCTCTCGTTTTCCCCAGAGAGTTTTACCGTCTACACGCAGTGCCACCTACCGCAACCTCAGCTGATCCTATCATGAGTGCATTAGCACAAATGATGAGTAAGTTGACTGAGGTTAGCGGCCGACTTGATAAGTCGAAGGGGCTAAGGCCCAATTCTCCCAGATGCTTCTAGAAGCGGAGGGATGGGAGGCGAATAGAGTTACCTTTCCAACCTCTAGCCAGCCCTAGGAACCTAGGGGCAAGCATCGTCGAGCCGTGCCCTCAATGTGAACCAAGATCACATTGATAGCGCTACAGAGGAGGCACATGCTGAAAAAGCGGAAAACTTAGTGCTTGATGGGAGGCAACCCATCCTTATCTTTATCTTCCCATTTCTTTTTCTACTTTTTGTTCTTGTTTTAGTATCTATTTTTTTAATTTTTATATTTGTTGTTTGCTTTGATGTTTGCTGTTGTTTTTTTCTATAAGCTTTTTTTAGGTACAAAGGAGAAAGGCGCATAAAATGAAGAAATTTAGCTTCAAAGCAACTCCAAAAATGAAGAAAAGAAGGCAACCGATGCAAATTCCCGCTAAGTTTTTCTTTTCCCTCTTATGAATGTATTTCTTTTACTGATGTGCATGCCATGTATACTGATTGTCATCACTTTTTCCATGAGCATGTTGAGTTTTATTGAGGACAATAAAAGGAATGAGCATGGGGGGGAGTTTTCTAGAAAACTTAGAATTTTTCAAAATTTTTGCATTTCTTCATTTAGTATTCTATGCATGATCTGATTTTTTAAACATGTGAACAGCAGCATGATCTTTTCAAAATCACATGAAAAAGAAAAGCATAGAGTCCATTTACACCTCCATTTGTTTGGAAAGTTATGGGAAGAGCAACCTTAAGTGTATGTTGAGGAGATGGTAGAGTCAATGGAATTAGGGATTTAGGTATTCCTTTGAGGGAGCCATAAGATCCAAAACTAAGGGTGTACTCAAGCTCATAGTACGATTTTTCAAAACTTTCTATACTTCTCACCCACTCATTCTTCTTTCTAAACTTTGAGTTAATGACTCCTTGCACGCACATCCTTCAGCTTTCCATAGCAAGTCGTAGCTTGTATCATCCTTTGTTGGCATTAATATTATTGACATAGTGAAGCTCCCTGATCCATAGAGATACCAAAACCTCTTCGGGGGAATAAGCTGCATGTCTACTAAGGACGGCACATGGGTAGGATGAGCACCATGAAATGAAGTATGTTGTTTTTCAATAAAGTTGCATAAAAAGCCTTGAAAATTTCAAATTCTGAATTCTCTAATCTCCTTCTTGAAAAGGCTTGCAGCAAGTAGAATTAGGATGAATAAAGTAGAATTAGTATGAAATTAAATTAGTAGAATTAGAATGGTAAGCTACCTCCCATGTGTTTTTAGCCGAGTTCTATTTATAGCCAATATGTATATAAGGATGATGCTTGTTTCTACTTCTTGTGCCCTTATCATTCATGTCCATAGTGCAAGGAGGAATCGACGATTGGTTTTGGTATGATGAATTTCTTGTAATTATGTATATTCTATTAGTATGTAGAGCAAGAGCATTCTTAGTTTATTTGGTGGATTAAAGTGCTTGCTGGAGGAATGCCTTGATCTTGAATTTCTAGTACATTACTTTTCTTCTTGGCATCATTTAAGGTAGAACATTCATTTCAGATTCTATCAATGCTCAACCCATGGCTTTCTTAACTTGTTAGTCCTATTTCATACTTTTTTTCTCTTTCCATTGCTAAGGGACTAGCAATAATTTAAGTTAGGGGGGTGTGATAACATGCATTTTATAACCTGAATTCTTACTCTAATTAACTCATATTCATGCTTATTTTTATGTGAATATGATGCATGTTATCATACTTTTTTTAGGAATTTTCTCCATTGGCATGTCATTTCACTAAAGTTGATATTTATGCATAAATTAGGGATAATTTTTATGTCAATCGATGATTAATCTTTGGTTTAAAAAGTAATAGAAGTTAATCTATAGTTTATAGATGCATGTTGACTTCAGTAAATGTTTAGAAGGATGATTTTTAGGATGAATTTATGATTTGGAATGTTTAATGAAAAATGATTTAAGTAAATTCTAATTCATCTTGATTTCTTCTTTGAAAATATATTTTAAATGACATGATGTTAAAAAGGAAGAAATTTGTGATCCAATGGAGAAAATTTGAGTTAAAAAGGAGTTACACCAATGAATTTATGAATTTCTTAATTTTATTATATTTTTCTGGATTTTTATTTTTGATTTTTCAGGGATTAAATCGTGCAATCGGACAGTCGGGATTAAATCGCGCAATCGAACGGTCGGGATTAAATCGCGCAATCGAGACGGTCGGGGATTAAGCCGTGCAATCGGACGGTCGAGGATTCATCCGCGCAATCGGACGAGTCGGGATTAAATCGCGCAATTGGGACGGCTGAAATCACGGGGTGGAATCCGCGTCATGGGCCACGATCCCACCGAGTGCACGCGCGATCGGCGGCTGAAGTACACGGAGTGAAAATCCGCGTCACGAGCCACCAATTTCGCGCGATCGGCGGCTGAAATTACACGGAGTGAAATCCGCGTCACGAGCCACCAATTTCGCGCGATCAGGCGGCTGAAGTACACGGAGTGAAATCCGCGTCACGAGCCACCAATTTGCGCGATCCGAGCGGCTGAAATCATACGGAGTAAAATCCGCGTCGTGGGCCACGATCCACCAATTTCGCACAAACTTATCTATAAATAGGCCTCATCTCCAATGTAAAAAGGCATCTTCTAGTTGGCCTCCTTTTGGAGGTTGGCCATTGGGATCAAGGCTGCTAGGGATCAAATATCTAGGTATGTTTAATTATCGTTTGTTCTTCTTATGTTCTTGTGTGTTAGCTTCAGTATCTAGGATTGTGCGGGCGTGACGAACAGAGTGCATCTAGATACCCGACTTGCTTCTTCGTATCCTCTTTTTGTGATCGCTTGTTCCATGACAAGAGTGTTTCGTGTTGAAAGGCCAAGGGAGCACGGTGGATCAGGTTTTATCTTCTTATCGTATTTAGAATTAATGACCATCGGTTGAATCGATCTCGAGAAAGTTAGAGGGCCTTGTCACTGAGATCCCGCTCAAGGCTAGGGCTAGGGTCTTAGCCCCGTGAGAGGCTGAGGATAGGGGGCAAGGTTGATACTATCGAGTTCTAGTTGCTTATTCAGCTCATTATTCTACTGGTGATAAACGCCAAGCTTGGGCGGTAATTCAAGCTCCTGTAGAATAATGATGACTAACGTCACGATTAGACGGATTGACCAGACACTTAGGGTTTATGTGTTAATCTTAGGACATTTCTTTCCTCTTTTTATCAATCTATTAATGAAACCAACTACAAAAAAATATCTTCTTGAACTTTTGATCGACTCGTGAAGAAATTAAGCGAGTTTCGAGGAAGATCTCTAGTTCATCGTGTTCCCCCCGCGTTTAGACTCGATTGCGAAGCAATTGCAGCGGGATTGATCACGAATTTCTCCTTGATTTCATCGAATTTTTCCCCTTGAATTCCGAACGTCCACGAGGAAGAATCCGAGCAAATTCGCTTCAATCCACGAGATTGGAGCCCCATCCTTGAGGCAATCGGGTTAGTAGTGAGATTCGATCGATTATCAGGAGGTAATTTGAGTTTTTTTATTAGATTTAGAAGTTTAATTTTTGCAAATTACTTCATAGTGTTCTTCATTTTCCCTAAATTTCGATCGAAAAAGTCGCTGATTTTTGAAAATAGGATATCTCTTTGATTATAATTCCAAATCACTTGATTTTTGGTTTCATTGGATTCCTCTTTTCATCAGCTTTCCGTGGATAACAAAATTCATCAAATTCCGAGTTCATTTGACCCTTCAATTTAACGTTTGACCACGGACTGTTCATCTTTCATCAGAAGTCAAACGTTGACTTTCGAGGTCAATTACTTTTTTTATTGACAAATCAGAATTTGATAATTTTGGTCTTGTTGGATTCCTCTGGTTCTTAGTTTTCTATTGACATATAAATTGCAAGATTTGGATTTCATTTGGTCATTCAATTTGAAGATTTCCTCTGAGGTGTTCATTTTCGGGGATTTTCTGATCATTGATTTTCAATAATTCATAATAAATCCATTTCTTATCCAAAAAAATTACAAAACTTATATCAATAAATTCCATTTTTCTCTCTAGTTTCCAAATATATAATTTTCGTAATCTTCTGACTCTGTTTGATTCTCTGATTTTTGCAGAACACCTACTGCTGGTCAAAGTCAACGCTTTGACTTTGACTTTTGACTTTTCTCTGTCAAATCCGAGATTTCAATTCTTAAAAACTTCTTATTTACCTTATTTATACCATTTCCATATCTTAAATATTATTTTTCTCTTATTTAAATCTCCTTTTAAACCTAAGTTTGACCAAGTCAACTCTACGATTAAAGTCAACCCTGCTCTCTGTGGATCGACCCGATACTTACCCAGTACTTGATTATTCTATCTTGTCTTTGTGAGTTCGGTTTTATAAATTTTTGTTTGACCATCGTATTTGTGTTTTAACGACGCACAAAACGACCAGTCAAAATGAGCGCTAGCTAGGGGAGCATGCGTTTTTGATTTGATTGCTTTGATTTCTTGATCATATTTAGGTTTCTGTCTTCTGTTGTTTACTGACCTGCAGAGAATTTATCAGACCCTCATCAGTGGTGAAAAAGGTATAGCGAGGTAAGATTACCTAAATTTGGCCATTATTTGATAGTTTTGGTGCAATTTTGGTAGTCTAATTTGTGTTTTTCACCTAATCGAGACGTCGATTTTTGATATATCTGAGATTCATTCTCTGTTATCAGTAAGTTATTAGTATTATTATCTTTATTGGTGTGCTTTTTTTGATAGTGTGTAGCTTGATCTATCTTTTTGGTGGATTAAGTGAAGCATTTCTCATTTGAACATCATCCTTTTCATCTCACTCTTTTCTGACTTTCTTATATATATATACTTGCTGTTTTTTGTGATCTTTTGGCTTTAGATATGCATAGGAATCATAGGAACAGAGGAGGACGACAAGGACACCATAATCTGCGATCCACGAGGCATACAAGGAATAACTCCTTGTATGAGGACCTCTTCGACACATCAGTACATTCCATAGCTCCATCGGAGGCTTCTATCGATTCTATGCCAGCCCCCGCCACACCCGGAGCGAGGAGAACCTATGGACGCCCCTCTTCCCTACCGAGGGAGTGAGACGACGCCTCAGCGATTACGCTAGACCGGTCGTCCAAAGGCAGACTACGCGAGTCAATGCCCCTCTTCAACGAGGTGCCAATTTTAAAATTGACTCACATATTCTTGGCCTTTTACCCATCTTTCATGGACTACCATCGGAGGATCCATATAAACATGTGGACGAATTCAGCCAGGTATGCGAATTCAATCAATTCCATAATGTCCCCTCCGAGACGGCCAAGATGCGCTTCTTCCCCTTCATGCTTAAGGAAAGGGCAAAGGAGTGGTTTTTCACCTTGGGTCGTGAGTTTGCTTCATGGAGAGATATGGAAGACGCATTTTTTTGCGTAAGTACTACTCGGTAGGTAAGACTAGTGCCGTGAGACGCGCCATACGCGAATTCTCACAAGGGCGGGTGAGGTTTTTATGAGGCATGGGAGAGACTTAGAGATCTCTTGAGACAATGCCCACATCATGGTATACCTAAGCATGAAATTACTCGGATTTTTTTATGATGGTTTAGGTGCACTCGACAGATATTTGCTTGATGCCGCTAGTGGAGGCACATTCATGAGCAAATATGAGGATGAAGCCCTCGAATTGATCGAGTTGGTGGCGGAGAATAGCCATCATCATGCGGCTAAATCCTTCGGTGGGCGGAGCACCCCGCAAAGGGAGGTATGTTGGATGCGAAGGCGGTGGAGACAGGTATGCTTTTAGATAAAATTGAAAAAGCTGACCGTGGCACGGAAATTTGATCATGGATTCGCTTAAGATCCGACCGGGTTCTGATGGCCTCGCTCCAGTATCACATAGCGATGTCTCTCCGCATTCACATTGCTCTAATGTTGAGCACGTCGAGTTGGATTGTCCCGTGATGGCAATTCAAGGTCCAGTTCCATTTCGGCCAAACCCTATGCCATATGCAGGTTTGAGCCAAGCGGGTAGGTATCACCACCCGAATGAGGGTTATTCTAATTATAATAACCCATCTTATGCGCAGCAGCGGATCGGGCAGCACACTTCATTTCATCAGCCATTTGGATCCGCGCCGCAATTTATGGGGAACCCGAGGCCGACACAGTTCGCCTCTCGTTTTCCCCAAGAGAGTTTACCGTCACACGCAGTGCCACCTACCGCAACCTCAGCTGATCCTATCATGAGTGCATTAGCACAAATGATGAGTAAGTTGACTGAGGTTAGCGGCCGACTTGATAGAGTCGAAGGGGCTAAGGCCCAATTCTCCGATGCTTCTACCGAAGCGAGAGGGATGGGAGGCGAATAGAGTTACCTTTCCAACCTCTAGCCAACCCTAGGAACCTAGGGCAAGCATCGTCGAGCCGTGCCCTCAATGTGAACCAAGATCACATTGATAGCGCACAAGAGGAGGCACATGCTGAAAAACGGAAAACTTAGTGCTTGATGGGAGGCAACCCATCCTTATCTTTATCTTCCCATTTCTTTTCTACTTTTGTTCTTGTTTTAGTATCTATTTTTAATTTTATATTTGTTGTTTGCTTTGATGTTTGCTGTTGTTTTTCTATAAGCTTTTTAGGTACAAAGGAGAAAGGCGCATAAAATGAAGAAATTTAGCTTCAAAGCAACTCCAAAAATGAAGAAAAGAAGGCAACCGATGCAAATTCCCGCTAAGTTTTTCTTTTCCCTCTTATGAATGTATTTCTTTTACTGATGTGCATGCCATGTATACTGATTGTCATCACTTTTTCCATGAGCATGTTGAGTTTTATTGAGGACAATAAAAGGAATGAGCATGGGGGGGAGTTTTCTAGAAAACTTAGAATTTTTCAAAATTTTTGCATTTCTTCATTTAGTATTCTATGCATGATCTGATTTTTTAAACATGTGAACAGCAGCATGATCTTTTCAAAATCACATGAAAAAGAAAAGCATAGAGTCCATTTACACCTCCATTTGTTTGGAAAGTTATGGGAAGAGCAACCTTAAGTGTATGTTGAGGAGATGGTAGAGTCAATGGAATTAGGGATTTAGGTATTCCTTTGGGGAGCCATAAGATCCAAACTAAGGGTGTACTCAAGCTCATAGTACGATTTTTCAAAACTTTCTATACTTCTCACCCACTCATTCTTCTTTCTAAACTTTGAGTTAATGACTCCTTGCACGCACATCCTTCCGCTTTCCATAGCAAGTCGTAGCTTGTATCATCCTTTGTTGGCATTAATATTATTGACATAGTGAAGCTCCCTGATCCATAGAGATACCAAAAACCTCTTCGGGGAATAAGCTGCATGTCTACTAAGGACGGCACATGGGTAGGATGAGCACCATGAAATGAAGTATGTTGTTTTTCAATAAAGTTGCATAAAAAGCCTTGAAAATTTCAAATTCTGAATTCTCTAATCTCCTTCTTGAAAAAGGCTTGCAGCAAGTAGAATTAGGATGAATAAAGTAGAATTAGTATGAAATTAAATTAGTAGAATTAGAATGGTAAGCTACCTCCCATGTGTTTTTAGCCGATTCTATTTATAGCCAATATGTATATAAGGATGATGCTTGTTTCTACTTCTTGTGCCCTTATCATTCATGTCCATAGTGCAAGGAGGAATCGACGATTGGTTTGGTATGATGAATTTCTTGTAATTATGTATATTCTATTAGTATGTAGAGCAAGAGCATTCTTAGTTTATTTGGTGGATTAAAGTGCTTGCTGGAGGAATGCCTTGATCTTGAATTTCTAGTACATTACTTTCTTCTTGGCATCATTTAAGGTAGAACATTCATTTCAGATTCTATCAATGCTCAACCCATGGCTTTCTTAACTTGTTAGTCCTATTTCATACTTTTTCTCTTTCCATTGCTAAGGGACTAGCAATAATTTAAGTTGGGGGGTGTGATAACATGCATTTATAACCTGAATTCTTACTCTAATTAACTCATATTCATGCTTATTTTATGTGAATATGATGCATGTTATCATACTTTTTAGGAATTTTCTCCATTGGCATGTCATTTCACTAAAGTTGATATTTATGCATAAATTAGGGATAATTTTATGTCAATCGATGATTAATCTTTGGTTTAAAGTAATAGAAGTTAATCTCTGTTATAGATGCATGTTGACTTCAGTAAATGTTTAGAAGGATGATTTTAGGATGAATTTATGATTTGGAATGTTTAATGAAAAATGATTTAAGTAAATTCTAATTCATCTTGATTTCTTCTTTGAAAATATATTTTAAATGACATGATGTTAAAAAGGAAGAAATTTGTGATCCAATGGAGAAAATTTGAGTTAAAAAGGAGTTACACCAATGAATTTATGAATTTCTTAATTTTATTATATTTTCTGGATTTTATTTTGATTTTTCAGGATTAAATCGTGCAATCGGACGGTCGGGATTAAATCGCGCAATCGAACGGTCGGGATTAAATCGCGCAATCGAACGGTCGGGATTAAACCGTGCAATCGGACGGTCAGGATTAAATCGCGCAATCGGACGGTCGGGATTAAATCGCGCAATTGGACGGCTGAAATCCCACGGAGTGGAATCCGCGTCATGGGCCACGATCCCACCGATTACGCGCGATCTGACGGCTGAAATTACACGGAGTGAAATCCGCGTCACGAGCCACCAATTTCGCGCGATCTGACGGCTGAAATTACACGGAGTGAAATCCGCGTCACGAGCCACCAATTTCGCGCGATCCGACGGCTGAAATTACACGGAGTGAAATCCGCGTCACGAGCCACCAATTTCGCGCGATCCGACGGCTGAAATCATACGGAGTAAAATCCGCGTCGTGGGCCACGATCCACCAATTTCGCACAAACTTATCTATAAATAGGCCTCATCTCCAATGTAAAAGGCATCTTCTAGTTGGCCTCCTTTTGGAGGTTGGCCATTGGGATCAAGGCTGCTAGGGATCAAATATCTA
Source organism: Lemna minuta (assembly GCA_024174645.1). Taxonomy (NCBI): domain Eukaryota; kingdom Viridiplantae; phylum Streptophyta; class Magnoliopsida; order Alismatales; family Araceae; genus Lemna; species Lemna minuta. Next base: position 17,173,334 of record CM044109.1, on the reverse strand, counting down.
GGTATGTTTAATTATCGTTTGTTCTTCTTATGTTCTTGTGTGTTCGCCTGGTATCTAGGATTGTGCGGCGTGACGAACCGAGTGCATCTAGATACCCGACTTGCTTCTTCGTATCCTCTTTTGTGATCGCTTGTTCCATGACAAGAGTGTTTCGTGTTGAAAGGCCAAGGGAGCACCGGTGGATCAGGTTTTATCTTCTTATCGTATTTAGAATTAATGACCATCGGTTGAATCGATCTCGAGAAAGTTAGAGGGCCTTGTCACTGAGATCCCCGCTCAAGGCTAGGGCTAGGGTCTTAGCCCCGTGAGGACTGAGGATAGGGGGCAAGGTTGATACTATGCGAGTTCTAGTTGCTTATTCAGCTCATTATTCTACCGTGATAAACGCCAAGCTTGGGCGGTAATTCAAGCTCCTGTAGAATAATGATGACTGCGTCACGATTAGACGGATTGACCGACACTTAGGGTTTATGTGTTAATCTTAGGACATTTCTTTCCTCTTTTATCAATCTATTAATGAAACCAACTACAAAAAAATATCTTCTTGAACTTTTGATCGACTCGTGAAGAAATTAAGCGAGTTTCGAGGAAGATCTCTAGTTCATCGTGTTCCCCCCGCGTTTAGACTCGATTGCGAAGCAATTGTAGCGGGATTGATCACGAATTTCTCCTTGATTTCATCGAATTTTCCCCTTGAATTCCGAACGTCCACGAGGAAGAATCCGAGCAAATTCGCTTCAATCCACGAGAATTGGAGCCCCATCCTTGAGGCAATCGGGTTAGTAGTGAGATTCGATCGATTATCAGGAGGTAATTTGAGTTTTTATTAGATTTAGAAGTTTAATTTTGCAAATTACTTCATAGTGTTCTTCATTTTCCCTAAATTTCGATCTGAAAAGTCGCTGATTTTGAAAATAGGATATCTCTTTGATTATAATTCCAAATCACTTGATTTTGGTTTCATTGGATTCCTCTTTTCATCAGCTTTCCGTGGATAGCAAATTCATCAAATTCCGAGTTCATTTGACCCTTCAATTTAACGTTTGACCACGGACTGTTCATCTTTCATCAGAAGTCAAACGTTGACTTTCGAGGTCAATTACTTTTTATTGACAAATCAGAATTTGATAATTTTGGTCTTGTTGGATTCCTCTGGTTCTTAGTTTTCTATTGACATATAAATTGCAAGATTTGGATTTCATTTGGTCATTCAATTTGAAGATTTCCTCTGAGGTGTTCATTTCGGGGATTTTCTGATCATTGATTTTCAATAATTCATAATAAATCCATTTCTTATCCAAAAATTACAAAACTTATATCAATAAATTCCATTTTTCTCTCTAGTTTCCAAATATATAATTTTCGTAATCTTCTGACTCTGTTTGATTCTCTGATTTTGCAGAACACCTACTGCTGGTCAAAGTCAACGCTTTGACTTTGACTTTTGACTTTTCTCTGTCAAATCCGAGATTTCAATTCTTAAAACTTCTTATTTACCTTATTTATACCATTTCCATATCTTAAATATTATTTTCTCTTATTTAAATCTCCTTTTAAACCTAAGTTTGACCAAGTCAACTCTACGATTAAAGTCAACCCTGCTCTCTGTGGATCGACCCGATACTTACCCAGTACTTGATTATTCTATCTTGTCTTTGTGAGTTCGGTTTTATAAATTTTGTTTGACCATCGTATTTGTGTTTTAACAACGCACGAAAACGAGCCGTCAAAATGGCGCCGCTGCCGGGGAGCATGCGTTTTTGATTTGATTGCTTTGATTTCTTGATCATATTTAGGTTTCTGTCTTCTGTTGTTTACTGACCTGCAGAGAATTTATCAGACCTTATCAGTGGTGGAAAAGGTATAGCGAGGTAAGATTACCTAATTTTGCCCATTATTTGATAGTTTTGGTGCAATTTTGGTAGTCTAATTTGTGTTTTTCACCTAATCGAGACGTCGATTTTGATATATCTGAGATTCATTCTCTGTTATCAGTAAGTTATTAGTATTATTATCTTTATTGGTGTGCTTTTTTTGATAGTGTGTAGCTTGATCTATCTTTTTTGGTGGATTAAGTGAAGCATTTCTCATTTGAACATCATCCTTTTCGTCTCACTCTTTTCTGACTTTCTTATATATATATACTTGCTGTTTTTGTGATCTTTTTGGCTTTAGATATGCATAGGAATCATAGGAACAGAGGAGGACGACAAGGACACCATAATCTGCGATCCACGAGGCATACAAGGAATAACTCCTTGTATGAGGACCTCTTCGACACATCAGTACATTCCATAGCTCCATCGGAGGCTTCTATCGATTCTATGCCAGCCCCCGCCACACCAGAGCGAGGAGAACCTATGGACGCCCCTCTTCCTACCGAGGGAGTGAGACGACGCCTCAGCGATTACGCTAGACCGGTCGTCCAAAGGCAGACTACGCGAGTCAATGCCCCTCTTCAACGAGGTGCCAATTTTAAAATTGACTCACATATTCTTGGCCTTTTACCCATCTTTCATGGACTACCATCGGAGGATCCATATAAACATGTGGACGAATTCAGCCAGGTATGCGAATTCAATCAATTCCATAATGTCCCCTCCGAGACGGCCAAGATGCGCTTCTTCCCCTTCATGCTTAAGGAAAGGGCAAAGGAGTGGTTTTTCACCTTGGGTCGTGAGTTTGCTTCATGGAGAGATATGGAAGACGCATTTTTGCGTAAGTACTACTCGGTAGGTAAGACTAGTGCCGTGAGACGCGCCATACGCGAATTCTCACAAGGGCCGGGTGAGGTTTTTTATGAGGCATGGGAGAGACTTAGAGATCTCTTGAGACAATGCCCACATCATGGTATACCTAAGCATGAAATTACTCAGATTTTTTATGATGGTTTAGGTGCACCTGACAGATATTTGCTTGATGCCGCTAGTGGAGGCACATTCATGAGCAAATATGAGGATGAAGCCCTCGAATTGATCGAGTTGGTGGCGGAGAATAGCCATCATCATGCGGCTAAATCCTTCGGTGGGCGGAGCACCCCCGCAAAGGGAGGTATGTTGGATGCGAAGGCAGTGGAGACAGGTATGCTTTTAGATAAAATTGAAAAACTGACCGTGGCACAGAATTTGATCATGGATTCGCTTAAGATCCGACCGGGTTCTGATGGCCTCGCTCCAGTATCACATAGCGATGTCTCTCCGCATTCACATTGCTCTAATGTTGAGCACGTCGAGTTGGATTGTCCCGTGATGGCAATTCAAGGTCCGAGTTCCATTTCGGCCAAACCCTATGCCATATGCGGGTTTGAGCCAAGCGGGTAGGTATCACCACCCGAATGAGGGTTATTCTAATTATAATAACTCCATCTTATGCGCAGCAGCGGATCGGGCAGCACACTTCATTTCATCAGCCATTTGGATCCGCGCCGCAATTTATGGGGAACCCGAGGCCGACACGCTCGCCTCGTTTTCCCCAAGAGAGTTTACCGTCACACGCAGTGCCACCTACCGCAACCTCAGCTGATCCTATCATGAGTGCATTAGCACAAATGATGAGTAAGTTGACTGAGGTTAGCGGCCGACTTGATAGAGTCGAAGGGGCTAAGGCCCAATTCTCCGATGCTTCTACCGAGCAGAGGGATGGGAGGCGAATAGAGTTACCTTTCCAACCTCTAGCCAACCCTAGGAACCTAGGGCAAGCATCGTCGAGCCGTGCCCTCAATGTGAACCAAGATCACATTGATAGCGCACAAGAGGAGGCACATGCTGAAAAACGGAAAACTTAGTGCTTGATGGGAGGCAACCCATCCTTATCTTTATCTTCCCATTTCTTTTTCTACTTTTTGTTCTTGTTTTAGTATCTATTTTTTTAATTTTATATTTGTTGTTTGCTTTGATGTTTGCTGTTGTTTTTTTCTATAAGCTTTTTTTAGGTACAAAGGAGAAAAGGCGCATAAAATGAAGAAATTTAGCTTCAAAGCAACTCCAAAAATGAAGAAAAGAAGGCAACCGATGCAAATTCCCGCTAAGTTTTTTTCTTTTTCCCTCTTATGAATGTATTTCTTTTACTGATGTGCATGCCATGTATACTGATTGTCATCACTTTTTTTCCATGAGCATGTTGAGTTTTTATTGAGGACAATAAAAGGAATGAGCATGGGGGAGTTTTCTAGAAAACTTAGAATTTTTTTCAAAAATTTTTTTGCATTTCTTCATTTAGTATTCTATGCATGATCTGATTTTTTTAAACATGTGAACAGCAGCATGATCTTTTCAAAATCACATGAAAAAGAAAAGCATAGAGTCCATTTACACCTCCATTTGTTTAGAAAGTTATGGGAAGAGCAACCTTAAGTGTATGTTGAGGAGATGGTAGAGTCAATGGAATTAGGGATTTAGGTATTCCTTTGGGGAGCCATAAGATCCAAACTAAGGGTGTACTCAAGCTCATAGTACGATTTTTCAAAACTTTCTATACTTCTCACCCACTCATTCTTCTTTCTAAACTTTGAGTTAATGACTCCTTGCACGCACATCCTTCCGCTTTCCATAGCAAGTCGTAGCTTGTATCATCCTTTGTTGGCATTAATATTATTGACATAGTGAAGCTCCCTGATCCATAGAGATACCAAAACCTCTTCGGGGGAATAAGCTGCATGTCTACTAAGGACGGCACATGGGTAGGATGAGCACCATGAAATGAAGTATGTTGTTTTTCAATAAAGTTGCATAAAAAGCCTTGAAAATTTCAAATTCTGAATTCTCTAATCTCCTTCTTGAAAAAGGCTTGCAGCAAGTAGAATTAGGATGAATAAAGTAGAATTAGTATGAAATTAAATTAGTAGAATTAGAATGGTAAGCTACCTCCCATGTGTTTTAGCCGATTCTATTTATAGCCAATATGTATATAAGGATGATGCTTGTTTCTACTTCTTGTGCCCTTATCATTCATGTCCATAGTGCAAGGAGGAATCGACGATTGGTTTGGTATGATGAATTTCTTGTAATTATGTATATTCTATTAGTATGTAGAGCAAGAGCATTCTTAGTTTATTTGGTGGATTAAAGTGCTTGCTGGAGGAATGCCTTGATCTTGAATTTCTAGTACATTACTTTCTTCTTGGCATCATTTAAGGTAGAACATTCATTTCAGATTCTATCAATGCTCAACCCATGGCTTTCTTAACTTGTTAGTCCTATTTCATACTTTTTTTCTCTTTCCATTGCTAAGGGACTAGCAATAATTTAAGTTGGGGGGTGTGATAACATGCATTTATAACCTGAATTCTTACTCTAATTAACTCATATTCATGCTTATTTTATGTGAATATGATGCATGTTATCATACTTTTTAGGAATTTTCTCCATTGGCATGTCATTTCACTAAAGTTGATATTTATGCATAAATTAGGGATAATTTTATGTCAATCGATGATTAATCTTTGGTTTAAAGTAATAGAAGTTAATCTCTGTTATAGATGCATGTTGACTTCAGTAAATGTTTAGAAGGATGATTTTAGGATGAATTTATGATTTGGAATGTTTAATGAAAAATGATTTAAGTAAATTCTAATTCATCTTGATTTCTTCTTTGAAAATATATTTTAAATGACATGATGTTAAAAAGGAAGAAATTTGTGATCCAATGGAGAAAAATTTGAGTTAAAAAGGAGTTACACCAATGAATTTATGAATTTCTTAATTTTATTATATTTTTCTGGATTTTTATTTTTGATTTTTCAGGATTAAATCGTGCAATCGGACGGTCGGGATTAAATCGCGCAATCGAACGGTCGGGGATTAAATCGCGCAATCGAACGGTCGGGATTAAACCGTGCAATCGGACGGTCGGGGATTAAATCGCGCAATCGGACGGTCGGGATTAAATCGCGCAATTGGACGGCTGAAATCCACGGAGTGGGAATCCGCGTCATGGGCCACGATCCCACCGATTACGCGCGATCGACGGCTGAAATACACGGAGTGAAATCCGCGTCACGAGCCACCAATTTTGCGCGATCCGACGGCTGAAATTACACGGAGTGAAATCCGCGTCACGAGCCACCAATTTCGCGCGATCCGACGGCTGAAATCACACGGAGTGAAATCCGCGTCACGAGCCACCAATTTCGCGCGATCCGACGGCTGAAATCATACGGAGTGAAATCCGCGTCGTGGGCCACGATCCACCAATTTCGCACAAACTTATCTATAAATAGGCCTCATCTCCAATGTAAAAGGCATCTTCTAGTTGGCCTCCTTTTGGAGGTTGGCCATTGGGATCAAGGCTGCTAGGGATCAAATATCTAGGTATGTTTAATTATCGTTTGTTCTTCTTATGTTCTTGTGTGTTACGCCTGGTATCTAGGATTGTGCGGCGTGACGAACCGAGTGCATCTAGATACCCGACTTGCTTCTTCGTATCCTCTTTTTGTGATCGCTTGTTCCATGACAAGAGTGTTTCGTGTTGAAAGGCCAAGGGAGCACCGGTGGATCAGGTTTTTATCTTCTTATCGTATTTAGAATTAATGACCATCGGTTGAATCGATCTCGAGAAAGTTAGAGGGCCTTGTCACCGAGATCCCCGCTCAAGGCTAGGGCTAGGGTCTTAGCCCCCGTGAGGACTGAGGATAGGGGGCAAGGTTGATACTATGCGAGTTCTAGTTGCTTATTCAGCTCATTATTCTACCGTGATAAACGCCAAGCTTAGGGCGGTAATTCAAGCTCCTGTAGAATAAATGATGACTGCGTCACGATTAGACGGATTGACCGACACTTAGGGTTTATGTGTTAATCTTAGGACATTTCTTTTCCTCTTTTATCAATCTATTAATGAAACCAACTACAAAAAAATATCTTCTTGAACTTTTGATCGACTCGTGAAGAAATTAAGCGAGTTTCGAGGAAGATCTCTAGTTCATCGTGTTCCCCCCGCGTTTAGACTCGATTGCGAAGCAATTGTAGCGGGATTGATCACGAATTTCTCCTTGATTTCATCGAATTTTCCCCTTGAATTCCGAACGTCCACGAGGAAGAATCCGAGCAAATTCGCTTCAATCCACGAGAATTGGAGCCCCATCCTTGAGGCAATCGGGTTAGTAGTGAGATTCGATCGATTATCAGGAGGTAATTTGAGTTTTTTTATTAGATTTAGAAGTTTAATTTTTGCAAATTACTTCATAGTGTTCTTCATTTTTCCCTAAATTTCGATCTGAAAAAGTCGCTGATTTTGAAAATAGGATATCTCTTTGATTATAATTCCAAATCACTTGATTTTGGTTTCATTGGATTCCTCTTTTCATCAGCTTTCCGTGGATAACAAAATTCATCAAATTCCGAGTTCATTTGACCCTTCAATTTAACGTTTGACCACGGACTGTTCATCTTTCATCAGAAGTCAAACGTTGACTTTCGAGGTCAATTACTTTTTATTGACAAATCAGAATTTGATAATTTTGGTCTTGTTGGATTCCTCTGGTTCTTAGTTTTCTATTGACATATAAATTGCAAGATTTGGATTTCATTTGGTCATTCAATTTGAAGATTTCCTCTGAGGTGTTCATTTCGGGGATTTTCTGATCATTGATTTTCAATAATTCATAATAAATCCATTTCTTATCCAAAAATTACAAAACTTATATCAATAAATTCCATTTTCTCTCTAGTTTCCAAATATATAATTTTCGTAATCTTCTGACTCTGTTTGATTCTCTGATTTTGCAGAACACCTACTGCTGGTCAAAGTCAACGCTTTGACTTTGACTTTTGACTTTTCTCTGTCAAATCCGAGATTTCAATTCTTAAAACTTCTTATTTACCTTATTTATACCATTTCCATATCTTAAATATTATTTTCTCTTATTTAAATCTCCTTTTAAACCTAAGTTTGACCAAGTCAACTCTACGATTAAAGTCAACCCTGCTCTTTGTGGATCGACCCGATACTTACCCAGTACTTGATTATTCTATCTTGTCTTTGTGAGTTCGGTTTTATAAATTTTGTTTGACCATCGTATTTGTGTTTTAACGACGCACGAAAACGAGCCGTCAGCAGCACTATCAGCTATCCAATTGGTAGGTAGAGTTACTACCCTTGCTTGTAAATGACATTGTGCCAAATGTCATTTACGCTACTGATAACATGCAATTTTTACATTAATTTACATGATTATTAATGCAATTTAAAGTATTAAATATTCTATTTGTATGCATGTTATCATATTTTAAGTATATTTCTATTTTTTATGTAATTTCAAGTTATGATATAAAAATGTAGAATTTTGGGATAATTATGCATAATTCTAAGAATATAATTGTATTCCCATTTTGTATTTGATATCATAATTGTATTTTTAAGATTTAATGACAAGAGAAAATATTTTTATTTATACTCATGTATTTTTCTAAATTTATTTTATAAGATGAATGAGTGTATTTCTTAAACTAAAATTTATTCTCTTGTTATTTTAATATTTTAACTTTTTATAATGATAGGTAATTCAATTTTTGATCCAAAAAAATAAATTTGAATTAAGTTGGAGTTTTATTTTGAAAGTTATGAATTTTCCCATTTTTAGGAATTTTATAGAATTTTTCTGAATTTATTTAACTCTATTTTTTATTTTTAAATAATTTAAAATAATAAAAAATGTTTTATTTATACGGCGTGCTGACGTGGCAGGGCGACGCCACTTGGCGACATGTGTACGTGTGTATGCGTTACACGTGGATGCGTGTGTGCGTGTATGCGAGTGTGCGTGAGGTGTGTGACACATGTGCTCGTGTGTGCGTGACACGTGTGCGCGCATAGATTATTAAATTGGTTAGAGCATCAGTTTAGGATTTAAGCTAACCCATTAATCTTGTATATGTTATATAGTGGGTAAAACATTCAAAATTATTCCGTGTGGGACTATTTGTATTTGTTTTTAATTTCAGGTGACGTGGCGCACTGTGAGATGTCTGATCGCGTGATTGAATCACGTGAGTCAGATGTCTCTTATCCACAGGGGGTACAAAGCGATATCCAATTAGATGACGATTCAACCAATCGACGTCTAAACTCAGCCGTTCATCTTGGAGTTATAACGGTTGAGATTGAATGTGCCCGATGGACACATAGACTCATCGTGATCCTCCGATTAAGATCGAAGGGATGAAATCAAGCTACGATTTCTCTTCACGTGCGACCTGGCAGAATCTGGACGCTTCATCTCAGATCGAACGGACGCAAATTAATGATGTCGATTCATCAACGACATTTAATCTTAGCCATTGATTGCATCAAATCGACGCATCCGACGGTTACGCCCAAATTTGCTTATAAATTGAGATGTTCTTCGTGACAGAAAGCCATTCTTGGGTTTTCGAGCAAATTGAACTGTCTAGACACCACAATCTGAGAATCTTTTATTTTCACATCTTCTACACTCATTTTCGCGTCCAAGGAGTGTTTGAAATCAGAAATTGATCGAGAGAATCAGAAGAAATCACATCTTGAATGTTAAACTTCGTTTTCGAAATCGCGGAATGAAAAGCCTTGAATCCGGCAATTAATTGGATCATTTCGAGCACGACTTTGGGTTAGATTACGTGTTTTCATCTTAATCTTTCATTATTTAGCATTAGATTTATATTTTGCGTCAAACATTAAGTTTAATTTTTTTTTAATTTCAGTTTTTATCAAATTTCGCAATCGAATTTCTATCTCAATTTCAAATCTCAAATTCTCCGCGAATTCTAATCCAAATTCAGTGATTTTTTTTCCATGGATTCGCATTGGAGTTATCTTTCTTAATATACTAAAATCTATAATTTCTCACCTCAATTTATCATTTGATTTGATAGAATTTCAAAGATATCTAAAAAATTTCCCTTACTTCTCTGTGGATTCGACCCTTATTCACCACTAAACTCTTTAATTAGTGATTTGATCTCTTAATTGGTGAGTTTGGAACTTAGTTTGACACGAGATCGTGTGTATTCAACTACCGCACGAAAATGTTTCGTCAACTATATACAATGGAGTGTTGATAACATGTAACTTATACTTGTATTTACATGATTAATAATGTGAACAAAGGCATAAAACATTACATTTCTATGCATGTTATCATACTTTAAGTGCATATTCATCATTTTATGCAAGTTAAATTATAACCTCAAAATACAAATTTTTAAGGGATAATCATGCATAATTAAAAGTTGAAATTTTAGGATCGATTCTTCTCATTTTATATTTGAGATTATGATTAGGTTTTAAATGAAAATAATAATAGAAAATTTTGTATACACACTTATTTATTTTCTAGTTTTATTTTCGAAAGAAAATGAGTATATTTTTTAGGTAAAAAAATATTTTCTTATTATTTCTTAAATTTTCAATTTATACAATGATAGATTATTAAATTTTTGATCAAACAAAAAATTTGAATTAAAAAAGAGTTATATTTTGAAAGTTATAAATTTTCTAATTTTTAGGGGTTTCAATTAAAATTATTTTGTGGACGATGACATGGCATTCACGCTTGTGTGTCGCTCCAGGGCACATGCGATGCACACATAGCACGTCTCATTGGAGGTTAAGCGCCCTTTAAGGGCATAAGCTGGCCTCTTAATCTACTCGATTATGTATGTGCAAAGATCTCCATCATTTTTGCAATGCGGGACTATATTTTTGTTTAGTTTATACAAGTGAGGTGATGTGCTCAAGAGTGTCCGATCAATGCGAAGAAAGGACTTTTAATTTGAACCCTTCACTTTCACTTAAATCAAGCAGTTACATGGCAGGATCTGATTGAGCGACAATTCGTTTAACTAAACGGATCAATTATGGCTATTCATCAAAGGAGTTATAATGGCCAGAATTTGGAGGGCTACTACAAGTTCTGAAGCATCAAATCACGATCAGACGGATGAGATCAGGTGACACTATCTCTTCACACGAAGATGTGGCGTGATTCTGATACCCTGATGAAGATCCAACCATTGTGACTTAACCCTAACGACTTGCTTGTTTAGATTCTGTGGCGGTTGTTGATCTCACCAAGGAGGAGATCCGGCACTCATTCAAACTTTCAATTGATCCAACATTTTGGACAGCATAATCCTTGAATCTCTTTTTTTCCCCACTTCTAGACTCATTTCTGCATCCAAGGAGTGCTTAAAATCAAGATTTCATTGAAGGAGAAGGAAGAATCTGTTGCTCGAGCTCTGAAATTTGTTTTTCAAAACACAAAATGAAACCCTTGATCTGGCAATAAATTGGATCATTTCGAGCATAATTTAAGGTTAGATTACATGTTTTCTTCCTAATCTTCCATCATAAACCATTAGATTTTAATTTTGATTAGTTGATTAGTTTAATTTATGAATTTTTTGTATTTTCTATCTCTCTTCGCGGCTGATTTCTATCCCCTTATCTTTTTCTGTAAGTTCTTCATGAATATTGATCCAAATTGAGTGATTTTTTATTCCTGAATTTGCCTAGGAGTTTTCTTTCTAAAAATATCTATTTCTCTAATTTCTCACTGATAACATGCTATATTAACATCATAAAACATGATTTTTAATGCATATTAAAGTATAAATGATTTCATTTCCATGCATGTTATCATACTTATATGTATTTTTCTATTATTATATGAAAAAGTCATCATAATCTCAAAATACTTTAAATTAGGGTTAATTTTGATAAATTAGAATTTAATAATTTGATAACCCATCTTTTTCTTGAGATTATAAGTGTTTTTAAATTAAAATAACAAGAGAAATCATTTTTATAAACATTTATTTCATTTTCTAAAGTTTAAAATCTTAATAAATGAATGTATTTTTGAAATAATAATTTAAACTCTTGTTATTTATTAAATTTGACTTTTAGAATAATAGATAATTAAATTTCGGATCAAATGAAAGAAATTTGGATTAATTTGGAGTTATATTTTGAAAGTTATGAATTTTATAATTTTCAGGGATTTTTTCAGATTTCTCTGATTTTATTTTCTATTTAAAACCATTTTTTTTAATACATAAAAAAATCAAAAAAGGGGTTTTTCGCGCGGGTCCCACGTGGATGCAACGTGGCACTCCGGGCCACGTGGCAGCGCCACGCGGGCCCACGCGATGATATTATTTACATTTATAATTTATATACTATATAAGGCATGAGGTTCGGCCTTCCATATATCGGAAGGGTATTCGAACCCTCTAAAATGCCGCTCGTTATAAATGCGTTAATCTCCTTTAATTTTTTCTGTGTAAGACTAAAGTCCCACACAGTTTAAACATGCAGGTGACGCCTCTCGCAACGCGTTGGATCGGGCGGAACACGGGACAGCATGCGTCGATCACGTGGATGCGTCGACCACCTGATCGCATCAACGCAGGTGGCTAATTAAGAGGATTATAACGGTCGTGATTAAAAGCTGCCGCAGCGCACCTCGGTCGTCCGATCGCGATCCAAGGAGCGCTATGCAATGCGTTTTTGTAACGCATCTCAAGCAACGCATCTGGACCCTCCATCTCAGATCCGACGATCGCGATATTTCTGAAACAATCCATCGTGGACGTTTCATCGTAACCGTCGATCAAAACGATCGGACGGTTACGCCCAAATGCCCTATAAAACAAAGAGTTCTTCCGATTTGTAAGGCATCCGAGTTGAGATTTCAATCTTATTGAGCTGTCTAGACACCTTCTCTCACATTTCTCTTGATTCTATCCTCTTCCTCTCTCATTTCTGCATCCACGGAGGGGTTGAAGTCAAGATTTGGTGGAGAATCGAAGGAGAAATCGCCGCTTGAATCCATCGATCGCGTTCTTCGTGTTCTTCACAATTAAGCGGCTTAATCGCAGCAATTTGATAGCAATCGTGGGTTATTGGAAGCGGTTTTTGCTTCCTAATCTTCCAATTAAGTTTGATTTTTGTTTAGATTAGGATTTAGAGTTTAATTTTATCAAAATTTAGCTGAATCACGATTTTCTTCATCCGAAATTTTCTCTCCACTTTGAATTTCGATTTCTCCGCGAAATCAAGTCCAAATTTGATGATTCTTGATTCCGTGGAATCGATTGAAGTCCTTTTTCATAATATGTCATTTTCCCTAATTTCTACCATCAATTTCTCGTCCATTTGATCAATTTCGAAGATTACATCAAGAAATTCCTTATTTTCCTGTGGATTCGACCCTTATTTACCATTATACCCTTCAATTCAATACATTTTCATCAAATTGGTAAGTTTGGAATTATTTTTGATGCGATACCGTGTGAAATCAACGACCTCGCGGTCTTGTCTCGTCACTCACCTCAATTCATCATCCAATGTGATCAAATTTCAAAATATCTAAAAAATCTCCCTGATTCGACCCTTACTCAATATTATCCTAATTAATTGATAATTAAATCAGAAATTCAGTAAGTTTGGAAATTATTTTGACACGAGGAAGTGTGTTTTAAAGACCGCACAAATTTAATTCATCAAGCACCATTTAGCCACATAAGTGGCTCGCTATGTAAAGGTAACGCATGTAGGGTGCAGAGTTGGGGCAGCACACATGCACAAGTTAGAGGAGTCATTTCTTGCATTAATGCACCCATCAACTGAACTTATGACTATCCTTTATATAGCCCTTTCATTATTGTATCTTTTACCATGTGGGACTAAAGATTGTTCTGTCTAGATGGATACTTGGTGTTTGGTGGAGCCTCAAACAAGCACTAGTAGATTCAAGTTGTTGATCATCACTAATTGTCTCAAGGGTATGCAAAAGTATTTGATTTTCTAGAGCATCAAGAGAGAGCTACTTTGGACACGTGACTTCATAAATGTTAGATATAGCTCATTAGAAGGTCTTAGATATAACTCATTATAAGGTGTATTGTACTTGCTATTATAATAACTCCATAGTTAAGCGTACTTGAGTGAGAGCAGTATTAGGATGGGTGACCTCTTATTTTATCATGCTCAAGGATATTAGTCTCACATGGGTTATATTGCTATCTTTCTCTCTTTCTTATCTATAAATAGAGGCTTGTAATATCTTATTCACTCATTCAATACAATTGAGCTTTCCCATTCACATGGTATCAGAGCCTAAATTAAATTCTTTATTCGTGTTGCCGCCGCTGCTCAATTAAAGTCATCATCGCCACTACTCTACTTCTTTCCTCGCCAGCAGCCCAAGAGGACCAAAGGTATCCCCTCTCCCCTCCTGCCTTTTTTTTCCTTATTGGGTTGCTACTACCGCCCTTATTGGGCCGTCGATGTCGCTCTTCTTGGGCTGCAACCATCGCCCTTCTTGGCCTCCACCGTGATAGATATTATGTGGCCTATGAGTCAATCACACTTCCATGTATCTTGTTTATGTTTATTGAAATTAAATTTATTCATTGTCATTCTTGTGTTATGTCTGCAATGAAGTCCATGAGCATGTACAATGACTAAGTGAATTATGATGAGATCATAATACAATTATCATTAATCTTTAAACATATGTTCTAAACATTCCTATTCGTGAGATATTCGAGAAGGACATCGAATCATCTTGAAAGAATATCACTATCTAATCAGACTCATATGATGAGTATGGTTGATCTTGTAGCCATCTGTGTGGAGACACTAAGGATAGATAGTGGGTGTTTGACAAAGCGTTTTTGTGCGTCGTTAAAACACAGAAATGTAAGTCAAACAAAATTTATAAAACCAAACTCACAAAGATAAGATATAAAATCAAGTAATGTATAAGTATCGGGTCGATCCACAGAGAGCAGGGTTGACTTTAATTGAAGAGTTGACTTCATCAAACTTAGGTGTAAAAAAGGTTTTAAAGAAGTAAAAATAAGATGTAATGAGTGGAAATGATATAAATAGACTAAATAAGAAGTTTTAAGAACTGAAATCTCGGATTTGACAGAGAAAAGTCAAAGTCAAAGCATTTACTTTGACCAATAGTAGGTGTTCTATAAAATCAGAGAATCAAACAGAGTCAGAAGATTACGAAAATTATATATTTAGAAATTAGAGAGAAAATGAAATTTATTGATATAACATTCGTGATTTTTGTATAAGAAATGGATTTACTATGAATTATTGAAAATCAAATATCATAAAATCTCTCGAATGAACACCTCACAGGAAATCTTCAAATTGACTAGTCAAATGAAATCCAAATCTACAATTTATATGTCAATGGAAAGCTAAGAACCAGAGGAATCTAAAGAGACCAAAATAATCGAATTCTGATTTGTAAATTAAAAGTAATTGACCCCGAAATTCAACATTTGACTTCTGATGAAAGATGAACAGTGCTCGGTCAAACGTCAAATTGAAGAGTCAAATGAACTCGGAATTTGATGAATTTGCTATCCACAGAAAGCTGATGAAAAGAGAAATCCAATGAAATCAAAATAAAGTGATTTGGAATTATAATCAGAGAGATATTCTATTTTCAAAATCAACGATTTTTCGGACGAAATTTTGGGGAAAATAAAGAACACTAAGAACTAATTTGTAAAATTAAACTTCTAAATCTAATAAAAACTCAAATTACCTCTTGATAATCGATCGAATCTCACTACTAACCTGATTTCCGCAAGAATGGGGCTTCAATTCTCATGGATTGAAGCGAATTTGCTCGGATTGTTCCTCGTGGATGTTCGGAATTCAAGGGGAAAATTCGATGAAATCAAGGAGGAATTCACAATCAATCTCACTCAAATTGCTTTGCAATCGAGTTTAAACGGGGGGGGATCACGAAGAACTTAAGATTTTGCTCCAAATTCGCTTCATTGCTTCACGAATCAATCAAAAGTTCAAGAACAAGAAGGGAAATACATCGTCTTTTAAAGGGAATTTTGGCCCGATTTTTAGGGCCATTTGATCCGGTCGTGGGAGCGGTTTGATGGCTATGATCGCGCGGCGATCGTGGCCCATCAAATCGTGATGATTTTGGCCTTGATTTTGCCTCAAAGAAGCCACCATCGTGGTTCTTGATCATCTTCCTCTGTCGTCCGATGGAGATCAGGTAAGTTGGGCGGTCTTGATCACATGATCAAGCGCCCCTTTTGTCGTCCGTCCGATGGAGATCTGACCGTCCCGACGAATTGTGATGCCATCTGTTCAATGAAGATCACGATCGTCCCTGCATCCTGATGAAGACCACGATCACGATCAATGACGCGTGAGCCACGACGATGATCGGACGATTCCGATCCCTCCACGTGTCGACAGGTGAGAGGAAGATCGAGTTGCATCGTGGCCGTCCGATCACGATTGCGCGATTTACGTTGATGAAGATCAGCGCTCCTCAATCCATCGCTTTCTCGATGCATCACGGCCGTCCGTGCATTTCGATGATGACTACGATCACGATCTATGATGAGTGAGCAACGATGATGATCGGACGATTCCGATCCTTCCATGTGTCACCCATCCAGTGTCACTTAAATCCGATTAAATGCACGTTTTGATTTGATGATCGTGTGGACTCGGGTCCACGCGATCTCCGCCGTCCTCACCGAATCCGACGTCTGTCGTGCGTCCACGTCGCTTGCAAAAGGTAAGAAACGTGTGGGACATAGTCCCACACTGAAGAAATATCGAAAGATGTTAAGCTTAAATATCGGGGCGGTTTAACGCTATTGCGTTACCACCCCAATCATCTTACCAGGGCCCACTAACCCGTGGGCCCTCCGACCCCCCCTCTTGCCACGTGGTGCCCCACACGGGCATCCACGTGGACCCAAGTGGACACGCGTGGCCTCCTGCCATGTGTCCGCGCCCTGTGCGCCACCTGCCCCTTGACGGATCGTTTTCGTGCGTCGTTAAAACACAAAAACGTTGGTCAAACAATATTTATAAAACTGAACTCACAAAGATAAGATATAAAATCAAGTAATGTGTAAGTATTGGGTCGATCTAGAGAGAGCAGGGTTGACTTTAATCGTAGAGTTGACTTGGTTAAACTTAGGTTTAAAAGGAGTTTTAAATAAGTAAAATAAGAAGTGATGAGTGGAAATGATATAAATAAGCTAAATAAGAAATTTTAAGAATTTTATTCTTGGGTTTGACAGAGAAAAGTCAAAGTCAAAGCATTGACTTTGACCAATAGTCGATGATCTGTAAAATCAGAGAACTAAACAGAGTCAGAAGATTACGAAAATTATATATTTGAAAACTAGAGAGAAAATGGAATTTATTGATATATAATTCATGATTTTTGAATAAAAAATGGATTTATTATGAATTATTGAAAATCAACTATCAGAAAATCCCCGAAGTTAACACCTCGGAGGAAATCTTCAAATTGAATGGTCAAATAAAATCCAAATCTTGCAATTTCTATGTCAATGGAAAGCTAAGAACCAGAGGAATCTAACAAGAATAAAATTATCAAATTCTCTTTTGTAAATCAAAAGTAATTGACCCCGAAATTCAACGTTTGACTTCTGATGAAAGATGAACAGTCCTTGGTCAAACGTCAAATTGGAGGGTCAAATGAACTCAAAATTCGATGAATTTGCTATCCACGGAAAGCTGATGAAAAGAGGAATCCAATGAAACTATAAAATCAATTGGAATTATAATCAAAGAGATATCCTATTTTCAAAATCAGCGACTTTTCGAACTAAAATTTGGGGAAAATGAAGAACACTATGAACTAATTTGCAAAATTAAACTTCTAAATCTAATAAAAACTCAAATTACCTCTTGATAATCGATCGAATCTCACTACTAACCCGATTGCCGCAAGAATGGGGCTTCAATTCTCGTGGATTGAAGCAAATTTGCTCGGATTCTTCCTCGTGGATGGTCGGAATTCAAGGGGAAAATTCGATGAAATCAAAGAGGAATTCGCGATTAATCCCGCTCCAATTGCGTCGCAATCGAGTCTAAACGTGGGGGGATCACGATGAACTAGAGATCTCCTTGAAATTCTCTTAATTCCTTCATGAATCGATCAAAACTTAAAAGAAAAGAAGGGAGAATACATCGGTTTTAAAGGAGATTTTTGGCCCGATTTTTAGGTCGTTTGGTGCGGTCGTGGGCGCAGAATGATGGCGTCGTGGGAGCGATTCCTTTTGCATAGATTGTGGCTTCAATTCCACAACGCCACGACCCCCGATTAAGCGGCAAATTAGCCCCGATCGTGGCCACAATCGCGCGACGATCGTGCCACGATTGCGTGGTGATCGGGCCTTGATTGCATGGCGATCAGGCTCGGATTTCATGGCGATCGAGCTTCGATCGTGGAGCTTCCACCAATGATGCTTCTGACGCGGCGATCGGCGACGATCGTGGGGTGATCGGGCCACGATCGGGCGATGATTGGGCCACGATCGCGCGTCGATCGTGGTTCTTCGCGAAAGACGCCAGCCGTTCGATGAAGAACAGGTAAGTCGTCCGATGATTTGATGAAGATCTGATGCACCATAAAGCTTCACGCGTTGCTCTCCCTTTGATGGAGATCGGACAACTCTCGTGATGCCGCGTTTCATAAGGTATGCCCTCTCATCAACTTCACTTACGCGAGAATTTCCGCACGTGCTTCATTAATGATTGCGTGGACTTGGGTCCACGTGATCTCCGCCATCCGATCGCATCCAACGCTTGCGCTGCGTCCACGTCGCCTGCAAAAGGTAAGTATCGTGTGGGACATAGTCCCAAACGGAGAAAATAATGGGAAAAGTTGCGCTTAAGTAGGGGGGCGCAATTATCCATTAATTGTGTTACCGCCCCCCTCTCTTACCAGGGTCCCACTATGCCCGTGGGCCCTCCACCTACCAGCCTACCTGCCACATGGCGCCCCACACGGGCCCCCGCGTTGACGCGTGGACACGCGTGGCCTCCTGCCACGTGTCCGTGCCCTGTGCACCTCCTGCGCCTCGCGTGGGCCACCCGTGGCTCTGCCACGTGGCCTCAGCGCGGCGTCGCACCCGCACGGTGGTCCCGCTTGCCACGTCAGCGCGCCAACTGGCCCCGCTCGCCACGTCACCCTACAGGTAAGTAAAATCCCCTTTTCGCGATTTTAATAAGGAAAAACACTTAAAAATTCATTTAAAAATTAAATAAAAAATCAGAAAAAGACATAAACTTCATAAATTCATAAATTTAAATATACAACTCCTGTTTAATCTAAATTTTCTCCATTGGATCACAAATTATTTTCTTTTTAATATCATGTCATTTAAAATATATTTTGAAAGAAGAAATCAAGATGAATTAGAATTTACTTAAATCATTTCTCATTAAACATTCTAAATTGTAAATTCATCCTGAAATTATCCTTCCAAATATTTACTAAATTCAAGAATCATTCAATAACAGATATTAACTTCTATGAATTTAAACTTAACAAAAGATTAATCATCTATTAAGCATGAAATTATCCCTAATTTATGCATAAATATCAACTTTAGTGAAATGACATGCCAATGGAGAAAATTCCTAAAAAGTATGATAACATGCATCATATTCACATAAAATAAGCATGAATATGAGTTAATTAGGATAAGAATTCAAGTTATAAATACATGTTATCACGCTCGCGTGGGCCCACCCGCGGCCCTGCCACGTGGCCTCAGTGCCGCATCGCATCCGCGCGGTGGTCCCGCGTGCCACGTCAGCTATGCGCGCCACATCAGCATCGGGGTCTGTGGAATAAAACCCCCTTTTTTCGCGATTTTAAATAGAAACTACTTTAAAAAAAATCAAATTAAAAATCTGAAAAAGGACATAAACTTTAGAAATTCATAACTTAAAATATACAACTCCTTTTTAATCCAAATTTTCTCCATTGGATCTCAATTTCTTTTCTTTTTAATATTATGCCATGAAAATTATAATTAAAAGGAAGAACATAGGATAATTAAAAATAATCTCCAAGCATTCATTAAGATCTCTATCTTTTAATCATCCCATACATTCCTTCTTATAATTAACCTTGAAAATCATTTACTAAAGTCAAAATACATCAGGGTAAGAACTTAATCATATAAATTTAATCTTTCAAGAATATTCATCATCAATCAAGCATATAATTCTCCCTAATTTATGCATAAATATGAACTTTAGTAAAAATGGCATTCCAATGGAGAAAATTCATAAAATTAAGATAACATGCATCATTATTACATAAAGTAAGCATGAATATGAGTTAATTAGGATACGAATTTAAGTTATAAGTGCATGTTATCAGTGCTCTTTGGAGAAAGAGTTTACTGAATTGATTCATATGAATCCCTAAATGGTAATTATACCTAACTGTCAATCAGGTTGATTCATGTCATGGTTATGCATGTGATCCTTTGAATTGAGACACCAAAGACATCTTGTGGATGGATGATCGTGTTTTGATTATGACTTGCAAATCCCTAGCCACAGGATATCTAAAATGTCATATATTGGATACAACATGGAGTCCACAAAGATGATTGCGTGATCAAGATGAGATCATCCGCCCTCGGTATTTGAGGAGATTGACTCAAGGCATGAGATATGATGAAATCCTTTGCCAAGGTAGTAGAAATATCAAAAAAGGAGTTCCACATAATTTTTTACATACATCAATATTAACTTGAGTGACCGATTAGGGTTTGACAATTAACCGTAGCCAAAGTCATTCATGAGTCTCATGTGAATGAAGGATTATACAAACATGGTAATCGATGACGAAAAGGTTCCATAATTGAGTTGTTACATACTCTATATCTCCTAGAGTATATGGTGTAGCTGGGCACCCAACGAGCTAGCAACTCAACCTATCGATTAGGTTAAATCGATCATTGATTAATTAATCTATATGTTGATGTGAATAAATAATTAAGGTTGACCAATAATGTGTTATTTGGTCTATAGAGTTATTCACTAGAGAGATATATGGACCTAGAGGGTCACACACATAAGGTTTATGGATATTGAAGGATATAGATATAATTTTGAGGGTTTTTATGAAAAAATGACATACCAAATGTCTATAAATAAGGGGAAAACGACGACAACTCAAGGTGCCCATGCAAGCGTTGTGAGAATTTTCTTCTTTCTTCTATTTCTCTCTTGGTGAAGAGCTTTGAAGAGGAGATCCAACCATCTTGAGATCGTGTGGATATCGATAGAGGCTAGACACTTGAATAGCTTCAAGAACTCTTTCAAGGAAACCCTCTAAGTATGTTTTCTCATACATATTAGATGATAAGATCATCTGTTCTTGGTGTCTCAAGGTTTTGAATATCCGATTCAATAAATTTCGCTGCATTTGATGTTTTGATCAAAAATTTTGAAAGCTTATCGGCCTTAGAACCCAACATATTATGTAGCCTATAAGCCTATCACACTTCCATGTATCTCATTTATGTTCATTAAAATGAAATTTATTCATTGTCATTTATAGGTGATGTTTGACAGTTGATCATATCTTAAGTCATTCATGAGTCTCATATGGATGAAGGATTATACATACATGGTAACCGAAAACGGAAAGGTTCTATAAGAGAGTTCTTACATACTCCATAGCTCCAAGAGTACGTGATGTAGCTTGACACCCAACGGGCTGGCAACTCAACCTATCGATTGGGTTAAATCGATCCTTGATTAATTAGTCTATATGTATATGTGGAAAATAATTAAGTTATCTAATCATATGTTATTTGGTCTATAGAGTTATTAACTAGTGAGATATGTGGACCTAGAGGGTCACACACATAAAGCTTATGGATGTAGGTGGATATAGACATAATTATATGATTTTTTTTGAAAAATTGACATACCAAATGTCTATAAATAAGGGGATAACAATCACAACTTAAGGTTCCCATGCAAGTCTTCTAAGAATTTTCTCCTTTATTCTCGTTCTCTCTTGGTGAAGAACTTTGAAGAGGAGATTCAACCATCCAAAGACTGTGTGGATACCGCTAGAGGCAAGGCGAGACATTTGAATAGCTTCAAGAACTCTCTCAAGAGAACCCAATAAGTATGTTTTCTCATACATACTAGATGATAGGATCATCTTTTCTTGGCACCTCAATGTTTTGAATATCCGATTCAATGTATTCCATTGCATTAAATATTTTGATTGACATTTCAGAAGGCTAATCGACCTCAAACCCCATCATAATCATCATGAAAAATTAAAGGTTTTGTATTCCATCTTTAAGGTGCAACATGAAAAATTCACACTGTTGTCAAGCCCACTAATGCCCAGGCGCATGTCAGCTCTAGGGCTCTACAATTACTAGCACCACTTTTCGGATGCAAAAACCTCTAGCCTTGCGCCCTATTGTAGACAATATGGACCACACATTCACCTTCTTGGAGCATAGATGAAAATCATGTGTCTCCTTGGCGTGACAGCTCAAAGAGCACCCTCATTTGCTAGTGAGGGGCTTCATGACCCTAATTTCTAGAGTTTGGAAAACATATTGCATGACCACAAGGTCTAGCTGAGTTAACAACCCACTAGTTGGCACACACTTTATTGAAAAAAATAAGAGAGAAAAATAAAAGAGGGAGGCAAAAGAATGAAGGAGAAAAAGAAATATAGACATAAAAGGGAAAATAAACAAAGAGGCAAAGAAAGAAAAAAAACATGTTTTTTTATCAATTCCTTGGGCCTTAACTTTTATGCGTCTTATTGATTCTCATTCCTTAAAGAAAGGAAGCTCTCTTATTCCTTCAACAAACTTCTTCCACTTTGTCTATCTCTCCAACAACCTTTGTCACCACCCTTATCTCTCATACCTTGGGCAGATTCAACATCATCTCGATGGGGATTTTGTCATCATCGCCATATGTGACAAGACTCCATCAAGTCCCCCACAGAAAGTGATGTCTAGACCAACATTAGAGGACAGGGGAAGTACTCTCCCTTAGACTAACTTTCATGTGTGCCCACAAAGACCATCCATATAAACTCGAGCTCCCCAAGCAAGAGACACCCAAAATTAGGAGTGCTCGCACGTAGGAGCATCTGCATACGAGGATATCGATCTCCTTTGACATGTGTAACATCTATGATTTTTTCTCCACCGACATCTTACCCATCGCATTGTTGACTTTTTCTAGTGTTTTGCCACAAACATCTTCGGTGTGTCTATGCAACATCTATGTTTCAGCATTGGAATCTCTTGCATCACTATGACATTTTCAGTGTTCTCAAGTGACATCTTCTGCATTGCTATTATTCCCCATTGACTTGTTCTTACAATGCCGACCCATTGTATGGATTGCAGCCAACCCGTCCATGCTAATACCTTGATTTCTCCAATGCTTTGCCATCGACATCCGTAAGGTTTCCCGGCCAATGCCTCTCTTCCCCTATCTTCCCCAACGTATCAACTTCGAAATCTTTCACTATGCAACATCATCATCTTAGAGTTGTCTCCCTATTCACATGACAAACATGTCTCCCATGTTACACCATAGCATTGTATCCTTAGCAGACCATTCACCGCGTTCACATGGCCATTATATGAAGTCAACTATCTTGCTTAAACTTTCAAAGCAAAGAAAAAAAATTTAGAAGCCCAACTTGAGGGGAAGAATAAAAGGCCGAAAGGGCCAAACACCTAATCATCTTTCTCTTGTGTAGTCTTGTGATGGCCTCTTCGCCTAGCCCAAATATTTACTAAAATTATTCTTCTCCTTCTACCATCTTGCCTTTCAATAACCCATTAATTATTAATCCACAAAATAAACATTTTTTTTACAAATGGACTACTTGCGTGTGGCACTTGATTGATAACTAGAGAGAGAGAGAGAGAGAGGAAGAGGGGGACGAGAGATTATTTGATTATTTCCATTATCCCATATCCGATTTTTGCGTTCGACGACATTGTGGCGCACAGAGAGAGATACGTGATCAAGTAGTATGAGAGAGAGATGGCTGTGTGTCTGTGAGAGAGGATTATTTGACTGTTTCCGCTTTCCAAATCTGATCATTGCGTTCGACGTTATCAGTCTATCAGATCCCCGCTTTTGACGATGAGCGGAAGATAAAGTCCGGAAACGAGAACTTCACTCAGGGGCTACTACGCAGCGGCACGAGTAAGAGACAGGTGACGCGCACGTGTATAGCGATCCCTCCTAACTTTTGATCTCTGCTTTTGACGATTGATCATCGCCTATTACAGGAAAAGTTTCGATCTTTGCTTTGTGTTCTTCTTCTTTTTCTTGAACTTGATCAGAGCTTTTTTGGGGTCATATTCTGATCGTATCTCTCTGGCTTTATTATGTTGGTATCGATCTATCTCTGATTCTCTCTCTCCCTCTCTTATTCCTGTCTCATTGTCTCTAATTCTCAGTCCACAGCATTTTCCAGTTTTTTTTCGAATTTTCCCTGATTTTTCTCCTCTGGTGGGCATCACCATATTTTCCTGCTTTTTTATCATTTTATTTCATTTTTTCTCAGTCCACAGCATTTTTCCAGTTTTTTTCCCGAATTTTCCCTGATTTTTCTGCTTTGGTGGGCATCACGATATTTTCCTGCTTTTTGTAATTTTATTTCATTTGTTCTCAGCCCACATCATTCTTCCAGACTTCTTATAATTTTTCCTGTTTTTTCGGCTTTGATGGGCCTCGACATAATTTTTCGAGATTTTTTTCTAATTTATCTGATTTTTTCTCAGTCCACAGCATTTTTCCAGATTTTTTTTCGAGATTTTCCTATTTTCTTTTTGTAATCCTTTATTTTCTTTTCTCACACGGTTCGAAGCGTCCTTGTGAAAGGAAAAATTTGAATCTGATCTCTTTACACATGTATTTACAAGGTTAACTGACAGACTTCATGATTGTTAGAATATTAAATTATTATTTATTGTTCTGTTAACTTTGATCAGATTACTTTAATTCGTCATCTTTCATCTCCACAGGTTTTCTGATCTAGAGTGAACCTTGATTCTCAATCATGTCAAACTCAGAGAAAAAAGTTAGATTCTGCATTGACCGGGGCGGTACATTCACAGACATCTATGCTGAAATTCCCGGTCAACAGGAAGGTCAAATCATTAAGCTACTGTCTGTTGACCCTGATAATTATGATGACGCGCCTATAGAAGGCATCCGAAGAATCTTGGAAGAATACACCGGTCAACCCATTCCCCGTTCGGCAAAGATTCCCACTGACAAGATTGAGTGGATTAGAATGGGGACCACAGTTGCCACCAACGCCCTTCTAGAACGCAAAGGAGAGAGAATGGCTCTCTGTGTGACCCGTGGCTTCCGAGATCTCCTCCAGATCGGTAACCAATCCCGGCCCCACATCTTCGATCTGACTGTCTCAAAACCCTCCAATCTTTATGAAGAGGTAATTGAAGCTGATGAAAGGGTTGATCTTGTGATTGACCAGGAAATTGTTGGCTCTGAAGAGAGAAAAGTTGGCGTCTCTGGGGAGTTGGTCAAAGTCCGACGGCTGTTGGATAAGGCAGCATTGACCATCCAATTAGAAAGGTTGGTTGAAAAGGGGATAAAATCCTTGGCCGTGGTGCTCTTACATTCTTACACATACCCAAAGCATGAGCAGGAAGTGGAGCAGTTGGCAAAGGCAGTTGGTTTCCACCACGTGTCCCTCTCTTCCGCTCTGACTCCAATGATTAGAGCAGTTCCGCGGGGGTTGACTGCCACTGTTGATGCATATCTTACCCCTATCATCAGACAGTATCTCGCAGGATTCATGTCAAAGTTCAACCAAGAGGGTGGTGAGCCAGATGTCAACGTCTTATTCATGCAGTCTGATGGTGGTTTGGCAGCAGAAAGTCGGTTCACTGGCTACAAGGCAGTTCTGTCGGGGCCAGCTGGTGGAGTTGTGGGTTATTCTCAGACTTTATTTGGTCTAGAGACGAATAAACCTCTAATTGGATTTGACATGGGTGGGACTTCTACTGATGTCAGCAG
Source organism: Lemna minuta (assembly GCA_024174645.1). Taxonomy (NCBI): domain Eukaryota; kingdom Viridiplantae; phylum Streptophyta; class Magnoliopsida; order Alismatales; family Araceae; genus Lemna; species Lemna minuta. The sequence goes on along the minus strand of CM044109.1, from coordinate 17,147,450 downwards.
ATTTTCTGGAGAATTCGAGCATGTGCTGGAGACTGAAATTGCTGGCACCACCATCCAAGCGCCCCAGCTTGACATCACGACTGTAGCTGCTGGTGGTGGGTCTAAGCTGAAATTTCAGTTTGGAGCCTTCCATGTGGGTCCAGAGTCAGTCGGGCTCACCCGGGTCCAGTTTGTTACAGAAAAGGCGGCGAGCTGGCATTGACTGATGCCAACTTGGTCCTTGGCTTGGTCAATCCTGATTACTTTCCCGCCATCTTTTGGCCCAGGGGAAGACCAAACCGCTCGACCTTGCAGCCGCCAGAACAGCCTTTTGAGGCATTAACTTTGGAAAGTCAATGCCCACAGGTTGACTCAGGACTTTTTCAGCGCCCCCAATGTCACTGGAGGAAGTTGCCTTGGGATTCATCCATGTGGCGAATGAGGCTATGTGCCATCTGATCAGGCAGTTGAACGAGATGAAGGGCCAAGAGATGCAGAGTTATGCTCTGGCTTGCTTTGGAGGTGCGGAACCACAGCATGTCTGTGCTGTTGCTAGATCATTAGGCATGCCAGAAGTCTTTGTGCATTGTTTTGTGGCATCCTTAGTGCATATGAAATGGGCCTTGCTCATGTTGTTGAAGACCTCCAAGAACTGTTTTCGAGTGTGCGATCCAAGGGACTGGCTTCTCCAGAGACCTGTCGCCGCGGGCAGCAGTGACCCAAAAAGTCAAAACCTGAAGCTCATTGACCAGGGCTTTCATGAAGATAACATCACCATCGATGCATTCCTCAACCTCAGGTACGACAGGCATCAGACACTGCCATCATGGTCAAACTCCCCTCATGTTAACTTGGACAGTTTTTGATGTGGAGGAGAAGCCTATGGGCTTTGTTTCAGAGGGAGATGGGTCTCGGCTGGAGAACCGCAGATCATGATCTGTGACATCAGATCCCGAGGGGTTGGTGCAAACTAACATATTGAAGCCCCCGCCGCCTTCCCGATGCCAAAAGTGTTGACTTTTCCACAGCATTGACTTGCAAAAGTTTACTTTTTCTGGTGGCTGAGAGATACCCCTGCATACAAGCTGGAAGAAATGGGCCCTAATCCATCCTGGGGCCAGCCATGATCATGAACGGAAACAGTACTGTTGTCGGGAACCTGGGCAGTGCATTGCCACCATCACCCCTATGGAAACATCTGCAATCAAAGTAAACACCACTGTGCTGACTGACAGCATTGCCAGTCAACAGCTTGGTGCCTCTCTGCCGATGTGGTTCAGGTCTCCATCTTCAACCACAGATTTATGGGAATTGCAGAGCAAATGGGCCGAACTTTGACAAAGAACCTCGATTTCAACCAACATCAAAGAAAGGTTGGATTTTTCCTGCGCCATATTCGGGCCTGATGGCGGGCTTGTGGCGAATGCACCGCATGTACCTGTCCACCTTGGATCCATGTCCAGTGCGGTCAATGGCAGCTCCAGCACTGGGGTGCTGACCTATCCCCCGGTGATGTCATTCTCACAAAAACCACCCTGCTGCAGGTGGAAAGCCACTCTGCCCGACATCACTGTCATCACTCTAGTCCCCTCTGGAGAAATCATCTTCCTTGTGCCAGCCGAGGTCATCATGCAGATATTGGCGGTGGACGCCCTGAAGCATGCCACCATTTTCTAAGTCGCTAGGTGAAGAAGGTGCTGCAGGAAATCCTTCAAGCTCTGTTGATCAGGAGTCTTCATGGAGGTGACGACTGATCAAGATTCTGCAAGGGACACGCCGATTAGCTGACAATCTCTGATCTGAAAAGCACAGGTGGCAGCTAACCAGAGAGGCATCATCCTCATCAATGAGCTCATCCAAGATAGTGATCTTGACACTTTGTCCAAGCTTACATGGGTTTTGTCCAAGTCAATGCTGAGATGGCAGTCAGGAGAGATGTTGAAAACTGTTGCCATGAAAATTGGTGGTGATGGCGGTGCTGTCAGTGTGGGAAGAAGAGGACTTCATGGATGATGGTTCTGCCATCCGGCTAAAACTCACCATTGACCCCAGAAGAAGGGACTGCAGTGTTTGACTCTTTCTGGGTCAACTGAAGAAGTCTATGGTAACTGGAATGCTCCTCCTGCTGTTACTGCTGCTGCAGTTATCTATTCTCTCCGTGCTCTCCTCCCTGTGGATATTCCTCTGAACCAGGATGCCTCGCCCCTGTCAAACTCAACATTCCTGAGGGTAGCTTCTCTCTCTCTCTCGGATGATGCTGCTGTTGTCGTGGTGGCAATGTGTTGACTTTCAAAGAATCACTGATGTCATATTGACGCATTCAGAGCATGTGCAAATTCTCAAGGCTGCATGAACAATTTGACTTTTTGGGGATGGCGGATCTGGCTACTACGAGACAATTGAGGTGGAGCAGGAGCGGTCCCGATGTGGGCACGGAACTGTGGTGTTCAGTGCCACATGACGAATACGAGAATAACTGATCCAGAAATATTGAGCAAAGATATCCTAGATCTTGCATAGATTTGGTTTAAGAGAGAGAAGGGCGGTGAGGGGTTGTTCAGAGGAGGAAATGGAATTATTAGAGAGATGGAATCTCTGTAAGAGATTGCTGTCAGTGTGTTGTCAGAACGCGGGCAAATTCTCCCTAGAGGGATGAACGGTGGTGCTAATGGAGCACGTGGCATGAACCTTTTTGGTTAAAAAGGACGGGCGGCGTAATTAATCTTGGAGGAAGAATACGTTGAGGTGGAGCCTGGGGATGTCATAAGGATTCTCTACTCCTGGCGGCGGTTGGGGAACCCAGCAAAAGTTTGATTTTTATTTTTTTAGCTTTCAATAAGGGCATTGACTATTGGACTTATAATAAAGTAGATTCCGTGTATAGTCATTGAAGATAAACTAATAAATCAATTTTGTTGTCTGGGTTCAATTTTTTTCATCCTTTAAAGTCTAGAAAATGACTTTTCAAAAGTAAGTTTATGGGCCGAAGTAAATGCAATGTTAAGTCATTGAAGAAGAAAAAGTCTTGAGATGGCCTGTTCAGCTGTCATTGTGGTCAAAGAGTTTACTTTTGATTTTGGTCATATTTACTCATTTTTTTAATGAATGCTGACATTGATGCGTCCATAAACTTGACACAAAACCTTGCTACGAATATGTCATTCATTGGCAGGATTTAGGTTGGGCAGAGATTATGGTTGACCAAGTCAAAAAAGGTGATCTCCTTCTGGCATTTCATAAAAAAAGGTTGAATGCATCGATTTTCTTGGCCTTGAGTAACAAACAATGGCTTTTTCCTATGTCCAGTATGAAGAGATAGGCAGATTCAGAAAGTGCAGTGTTTGTTTGTTCAGTCAAATAAACATATCCATTCCCCCATTAACCTGTCAGAACTAGTTTTGCTAATATTATATATGACTGGAGGAGAGAAACAGAGACAGAGTTGACTTGATACAAAGCCATTGAATGCAATAAATTTGATATTTTCCTTGTTGACCTAGCAGGAGAACTTTGTCTTGCGATTGTAGTTGGTCAATTAATCAGAATAATGAGGGTGTGTTGACTCTGTCAATTTATTGAACCACTCAGATAGAAAACCTTCTGAAAATAGAAATAGCTGTTTTAATATTGATTTTTTATTGGTATCAATTGACTGTAAGTTTTTTGATATTGACTCTTGATTTTAGGGGCATTGACTTTTTCAAAATTTTCAAATTCCATGTCTCGTATATTGGGCCCATGGAGATGAGGCAATAAGGGGATGATGTATACTTACTGCCAAAGAAATAATCTTGTTTAGTAGTGATACCCCCCGATTTCCCAAAATTGTATTTATACTTTTTTAATATTTGCACTTATATACTATTGCTAGTGACCATTACAGAATAACCGTTAGACTGTAATGGTCATATTGCCCGGTATAAATACCCTTTCTCATTAATAGAAAGTTGATCTTTTCTCTTCTCTGTTTCGTATCTAATCTGAAGAGATCTCACTCTTCTTCCCCCTCTCAAGAACATCTTCACCTCTGACTCACTCACAGCAGCTCTAAATTTCACACTTACAAATGATACATCTATTTATGTGCATCAGTAACATTGGAAAACCAGAGAAGTGCCCATGATCTCTCTCACTCTCAATATTTATCTCTCCATTTCCCTACCAAAGCTATGTGTTTATCTTCTTCCTTCCACCCCTCCATTCAAGAGGATGGTAGGACAGATAGAGATGCATAGATTTAACGAGGGTGGAAAGGAGATGTGAGAAATATACATATCATGTCTGCATTATTAGATATCTTGATACTTCTCCCACTTCCCTGCAATGTGATAGAGCATCAACACCTCATCATCCTTTTAAGGTATGAATTAAGGACTACCCACTAAAGAGACATACCAAACATCATTTGCATTTGCCCTTGATTGAGACTTTTGAAGCCGAAGAGAGCGATCAAGCGAAAAATAAGTTCTGATGCTCTCTTTCTCAATATAATGATAAGGGTTTCTTCCCTCTACACTTCATAATTTAGTGAAAAGCTGGTAGATTTAATCAAGAATTAGCGGAGTTCCTCTTCCTCTGCCTTCTTTGTGCATTAACTAGATTCATCTAGTGATGTGGTAGATCTTAGTTGATCTTTATCAAGGAATTTATCTTAGGATTTCAAAATTTTCAGGATAACTTTTTCATTCAATGTATTGATAGTACACTCAATTCACAAAAAATATAAAACTATTTTGAGTTTTGATTAAATTTTAGGTTCAAAAAATCTTTAATTCTCTATCTCCGTTAGTCAAAGCTCCCTAGAAAAGTATGAATTCTTTCTTGCTGTCTCATTCTCCAAAATGGTGCTCGTATTTCCCTTTTTCCCCGAGGAATAAAACTGAAGATCAGTATAAAATGTAAAAAGAAAATTCTTAGATGTTTTTTATAGCTTTTACAAATATTATATTTGATGGCCGTTTATATCAAATTAGAATGTGCATATCACTGGACACCTAATAAGTATCTAGGAAATGTTCTCTAGACTTTTAAACTCCTTCCCAAAGATTAATTATGCACCCTTAAATGTTAGAAATTCACTCATGTTCCTTAACTTGACTTCTTATAAAAAAAAAAAGAGGTGGGTTGATTTAGAAAGAGAGGAATTGACAGAGATAAATGAAGAGTGAATCATGTGTTTTGGATGATCTAGAGAGAAGACGGGTCAATGTGGAAGAGAAAATAGGGAAACCTGCAGAAAATAGCGAAATTCATGGGTGAGATGAGGCAGATAATAATACGTAGGAGTGATAGAGAAAGTTGAGTTGCATGTGAAAAAGGGAAAAGGAAGCTTTAATGAGATAGAGAGGGAGTTTTGATGAGAGAAAAAGAACACTTAATGAAAGGAAGGAGAATTGAATCTTGAGGAAAAGATAAGCGAATGGAGTAGTTTGTGTGGGAGTAAATAAGAGAGGGAAAGAAATTGTAGAGAGTGAATTACATAATAGAAAGAGGAAGAAAACTAGAGAGATGTGAAGGAGATTTTGTAGACAGATGGAGAGAGAATAACGTGAGGGGCGAAAAGCATGCGAGCAAGAGAAAAAAAAAAGGAGAGAAATGATGAGGAGAGATAAATGAGGATAAAGATTTATGATGATAATAATTAGAAACAATAGACGATATGTGTGAGAGGGGAGAGAGATAATGTTAAAGATGATTAAAGAGATGCTAGATGAAGATTAGATAAAGGGACAAAATAAAGAAAATCATGAAATTAGCTAAAGGATAAAATTTCAAGGAGGACAACGAACCCAAATCAAGTGTTCTTTGAATTCACACGATTTCACATAAAAAAAGTCTGAATTCACACAAATGATCTATGTAGTTAAACACAATGTTAAGTACGGGCCGAATCCACTTGGAATTAGATTCAAGTTGGTGTTCTTCAAATTTTTGGCAAATTTAAGGACAAAATGAGGCGAGAAATTAAGGAAAATGAAGGGTGTACATATGAATATAGTAAGAGCGATCGATCAAATAAAATTTGAGTCATATCAAGTTGGACTTAGTAGAGAAATGTTAGTTAAAAGTCAATGCAAGAAAATCCAATAAAATAGTGTCCAAAGTGTTAAAATTCTAAGTAATGTCCTTGTATAGTTCTAATAAATTAATAAATAAGCCAATATCATGCAAATATGATCAGTTTTCATCCAAACTATTCATAGGCGATATCATCATCCAAAAGGATGATTCCTCACAAAACCAAGGCCATGTTACATTTTTTGAATTATATTTCTCGGATCAACGCTTCTTTTCAATTTATCATTTAACTGAAGCATAACAATGTCTTTCAGAATTATCATTTAGAGAACCTCAGACAAATTAAATTAAGCAGATGAAATTTTCTTGCTATCCCTTGGCATGATGATCAATGCTCAACCTTGAAGGGAGATGAGAACATTTGTTTTTTTTCTGTGTGGTTTGTCTCTTCTTGTACACTTCATGGCTATCATCATGGCGGGACCATTCATGTTTCTAGAAATAGGACCCTCTCTCATTTAAAATGTTTAAGACCTATTTTTCCTACTCATTATTAGAATGAAAAATAAATCAAGTATTCTGATTAAGTCACAAAATTGAACTATACTAGCTGAAGTATTTTATTACATATGATCAAAGATTGGTTTATAAATTTCAAACCTACATTCATGCAAAATATGAGTATTCCTATCAATTGCCATGGAAACAAACCATCAGATCTCATGGAGTTATCACATAAGGACCTAGTTTCTTCATCTGAAACCAAGCACTTTGGCTTGCATACTCTCTGTTCAGACCAAAAATGAAGGTACTATGCTTTCGTTTGGAAGCTTTAATGCCAAATCTTATGGGTGCAATGATCAAATCAATTTAGATTTTTAAGTTTCTTTTGAACATTGCCAAAACTCATCTATGGTTGATAGAAATGAGGAAATCTAGATTTTGATCATGATGATACTCTTTTTGATGATTCAAATTCTAAGAAAAGAAATATATTGTAAAACAGATTCTACATTTTTTAAAGCAGGTTCAACCTCCATGTCTCTCCATTCACATGATTGCAAGCTCAATGGAAAATTCCCCTTAGGAGTAAAACTTTTAAACTAGCCAAGCATAGATTCCCTCTCAAAGCCCTACCTCATGGCAACTTTTCATTAGGCAGCCATCACATCAAGTCACTTGAATGGTAAGGATGACTTCATGACCATGTCCCCATTACCTGAATCAAGAGATGTTCAAGAACAATTCAAGCTTCTTGAAGGAGCCACACTACATGCACTAATTCTCTTAATTTTTGGTGTACCCATGATGCCCTGGAGAATCAACTGAAGCTCTTATGAAGTGCAGTGATGACGCATCTATGCATCGCTCCCTTCACATAGATGGTCCACTATGCTCAAGTTCTATCGCCCCCGCACATCTCACACACTACCTTTTGTCATTAGTGAAGACCTCTGGGAGCGGCGACCGGGGACGGGGTACCATCCCCGGGTTTGAACCAATAAAAAAAGTGCAGTGATAAGGAATGAGATGGCATAAATGTGCACATCTTGGGGACATGGCATAATTCACTAGAAGTCTACATGCACAAGACAAAACAAACAAAAGAAGTTCATAGATATGTGCTTAACAAGGAGATAAATAGAATAAAAAGGGCTAATAGTAAAAATAAATAGGCAGAAATGGAATTCAAAAGTTCTGCGGTTTATGATTTTGTGTTAGTGAGAATGTAAAATGATACATGTAAAAAAATTTGTAGAACACAGGTTGGATTTGCAGCTTATCGTATGGTTTTTTTGAAAGCCGATTAAACAAAGAAGTTTCAGTGTAAAATAAGCTGCGTTGGTAGAGAGCTACTCAACAATCAAGAGGTTATTCTTCATCTCACCTTCGCCAATGGTTGGAAGCTTCGGCGACAGCTGCCACTGCCCATCCACGAGAAATTTCACCTCATAACTGCCATCCAAGACATAATATAGATTTGCCCAGTGATGTGAAAAGGAGGGATAGTGAAAGGTACATCTATTCATATATATATATAAATAAATAAAGAGAGAGAGAGTGAGGGAGAGAGAGATTTGCTGATTGATAGATGGATAGATAGATGGATGGATAGAGATAGAGGGGCATACAGAAAGAGAGAGAAAATATATGAATAAAATATATATAAAAAGAGAAAAGAAGAGAGGGAGGAGAGAGAGAGAGAGGGAGAGAGAGAGAGAGAAATGGAGGGATATATATGTCTCTATATTTTTTTTAATAGACAGAGAGGGAAGGGGAGAAAGAAGTAGAGGTGTGTAGAGAGAGAGAAATGAGAGAGGGTGAGAGGAGGGGGAGAGAGAGGGAAGGAGAGAAAGATTGACATAGGGGGATATATGTGTATACGTATAGAGAGAGAGAGAGGGATGGATGGATAGATAGATAGAGAAAGAGCGAGATTTACCGCCCAGGCCTAAGCCTCAAATCAGCGGAGAACTTGACGAAGGCACCTGTGAACTCCTGCGACATGTCTTCTCCTTGACTCCACCCATCAAAAGATCCCATCACCCGCACACTCTGGAAGAGCAAAAGAAAATCAAAGTCTCAGGAATCCCGGTTGTCAGTTTTGAAGGGGGAACTCCAGACTCTCAGCACAATGAGTCTGCCTAAATATATGTTAAGACATCTTGGACCTGGCTTATAGACGGATCTAAGACTCCTGATAAGTATTTCATGATGTCAGATGTAATGAGGATATGTCGAACTCCAAAAGCTTGAGAACCTTACAGGTATTACAAGTGGGGAAAAATATAAATAAATCTTAATAATTGAGAATTCCATATGCCCCCTCAAGCAGATGATTTTTATTTTCACGCCTAGCTTGCATATCAATCTGTGCAGTGCGTCTCAGTTCAAGCCTTTGGTAACTATATCTGCCACTTGCTGGCAGGAACTTAAAAAAGGAATTGCTGAAACCTACTTGCTCAATTTCATTTTTGAAGAAATATCTATCCATCTCAATGTGTTTTGTTCTTTAATATTGCACAGAATTGTGAGCAATATCGATAGTTCATTTACTACCATAGTAAAACATATTTGACTCATGTGGAGCTATTTGTAATCCTTATGCGCTCCTCTAAGTCGCAAGGACTGGCAAGTTCCCCGCACCATTCACCTAAACTCCATAAATTATTTCCTGCTCCTTCGCGAACCAGTTTTCCTCTAAAAATGCAACAGCATGGAGTTAGTCTGTAACGAATCCCACACCCATATCTATACCTTCATCAGGTAAGATTACACCCCTTTGTACCCCATAAAGATGGATCTCAGGAGTATCTATAAAATGACAGAACATTAACAGTGTCCTCTAAATTCTACTTGGAACAATTTAGATACATTAATTTTCCAAATAGCCTTCAACAGTGCTCCTTATTCACTGGTTGTTTCCCCAGCAGGCATCCAACATCTCTCATATTACACTTCTTCTGTGATGTGAAGTGCCCATGTTAGAACAGGCTACTTCAATGCTGAGGAAGTATTGAAACCTTCACAATGATTTGATCTCAAGCTCTAAGCCCAGGTTATGACTTGGAATTTCAGCGTTCAACTTTATCATCCCCTGTGACAATGATGTCATCTGCATAAACTAATAGAACAATAACTCCAGAAGGCAAGTGTTCATCTAACAACATGTGACCTTCATTGTTCTGGTTATATCTGAGTGCCTTCATGGTTTGAGTAAATATTCCAGACCGTGTTCTAGGGGGACCGTTAAGTCTATGCAATGACTTCTTTAGCCTGAATCTGAGATTCCCAAGAAGATAAGAGCTCCAGTGGTCTCCACTAGGCGCCCAGTTTTTCTCTATCACTAAATTTTATTTGGGGTGTAATAATGCATGATGATCCATGAATATCTCCCCGACTGACTGATATAAGACAATAGTGTCAATGAAGTAGTCTTCAGTTTGTCACATCTCGATCTCCTGAACTCTATGTCCTGATTCTAAGTAGTTGAGCGAAATTCTTTGATCACTTCTACAATAAAAGATTTTTTCATTCACAAAATATAACCACATAGAGAAAATCAGCGTGCTTCCATGCAAGGATGCAGTGGATAAGCTTGATCACCTCCCTCATTTGTCCTTCCCTTCCATCCTGACGCAAGTAGTCTTGAATCTATCTTCATATAGATATAGAACTCCATCTCTTTGCTTAAACAGATCCAATCATTTGCCTTTACACCATATTAAAAAGGAAACACCCATGGTCATCAAGAATAACTCAAAAGTTGAAATCTTTAATCAATCTCTGAGGTGAGATTAATTCTGCCACAACAGGGGAACATGCAATGCATATTTTAGGATAGTCATTCTTTGAATCTTCAGGCCGCCTATAAACTTGTCACTTGTCGGATCTTACCCCCTATAGTTAGCACTCTCCTCTTTTCATGGCAAATATAATATGTGACAAAATAAATATGACTCGGCATCATGTGATCAACAGACCCTGAGTCCAATATCCAAATATCACCTGATTGAGCCAAGGAAGATAAACATCTGTGTTGCCTTAAATTATTCCACCTTCCTACCTCTCCTGTCTTTATTACTTGCCAACTCTCAACAGTAATCCATTCCTGTGTGTCAAAGAATTGCTCAGAATCCTCTTCCATCAATATGCAAATCTTCCTCTTCAATCAACAGCTATTATGTCTGCAGCATGCAAACCTTCCTCTTCCACCAACATGATCTCTCCCCGACCCATTAGAGAAAAAGAGAGTTGCAACCCTTGTCTGCCATCCTACCAGTGGAATGAATTTAAGCATGACTCTGGATTTGTAACAACAGTATGAGTGAGAGAGGAGATCGGGAGAGAAGAGAGAAGGAAAAAGATGTCATCCATTTGGACAAGTACCAAAAAAAACGACTGAAAGGTGGATATTGCCTTGATGAATAACAGTTTGACCCATGCTTCCTGGCACCTAGGCTCGATTGGGAGATAATTACTTGAAATCCAATCATTCATGTCATGCATTTCACTCAACATAAGTGCACAACAATGCAGAGAAAGTATGAGTGCATACTTCTCTCTTTTAGGTTCACCGTTGAAAGAACACTTGGAAATCCTCTAAAACTAAAATATTTGATAATTTGAGGTATTACCTCTGCCATGCCAATCCAGTACAATGTGATCTCTTGACACTTGACAGCATCAACACCCTTCCTCTGTTCTTCAATTTTTTCTTGGACAGCTACAAAATCATTACTTGGTCAAAAGTGTCAATTGTCTTCAGAGAAATATTCATTAACTGAACACTGATTCAATTGATTAATTGAATCATTGGATAAATAGTGTCCAAGATTACAATAATGTTCTGGATTGTGAAGTATGAGCATACCTTTCAGTCTGGAAACTAGGTGAGACTGGATGTATTTTCCATTAATCTTCCTAGAACCAGGCCGGGCAACATGATTTGCTACCTCTTCTGCCAATTCCACCAATGCCTGCATGAGAAAATTATAAATCAAGATTAATGAGTGAGGTCAATTCATTTACTGAAATTAAGGACTAGAAGATTCCAGGACAAGAAGCTAAAATACTACAGAGCATGAAACTAATAGGGCATTTATTAAATGAATCGGCTGCAGTTCCATGGCAAATCTGGGTTTTTTCTTGAGGTAAAAGTTCATGGCTAGCTGACTCAGAAAACAAAGAGCAAAAGAGCTAAAGAAATTCTAGAGTGAGGAAATGTGAGGGAAGAAAGTTAACTCCAAGAATTGTTAACTTCCAGCGCATCATTAGATTCTTCTAGGGCATGATTTTGGGTTCTTCTAGAGGTCAAAATTTTAAGGCTATTACGAAAATGAAAACAAAAACCAAACATCAAACACCAAAGAGAGGACAGAAGACAGTACTACACAGGTGAAACAGGAGCACATGAATATTCTAGGGCAGTGATGTAATGACTGTTTTGCACTTTGATGTCCAATTAGAGCCATTCTCAGGTTAAACATTCGAGGAAGGCAGGCACAAGGAGTCAGAAGGCAACATGTAATTTGCCATAGAGAGTATGAAACTTCTATGGCAGCAGTAGAATGACTTCATCTCATTCAAATGCCAAGCTGGGTTCCTCTCTAGGACAATATATATACATATTTTCTTTCTCACTGATTTCCTATCTGTTACAACTAATAGTAAACCTCTGTCACAAAATTATTCTACAAAAATTACATCAAAAACAAGAAATATTTTCATACAATGAGGAAAAGGAGAGGAGAAAGAAGCACGATGGAGGAAATGGACTCCATAAAACCATCTTTCTTCCTCTTATAGAAACTGTTAAATTTCACGAAGAGTTTTTCTATCCTAATCTACAAAAGGACTTTTGTGTAATTTGTTCTAACCACTATATTGACTACTCAAGGAATCCAGAGCTTGAATCCAGTGTAATTTGTTATAAGCACATCTTTCTCTCTTGTTCCTTTCATGTTGTCTCATCCATTTTAAAAGCAAAAGAATAAATTACAGAATAACATTGGCATAAAACCTTGTAAATCGCACCAATTCAAAACACCCTTCTGCTTCAAAAACCAATCGTTTACCTGAATCTCCAATTCCAGCGTGGCAAGTTCACTTCTGATGTTGATTAAATCATCATCCCTTGAAATCAACTGCAAATAATGGCCAACAAGGCGAAAATAATCCTCATTAGTTTCCTCATTTGATGAGAAAATAATGAAAAAGGAAGAAAATGCAGGAATCTAGAGGGAATTCAAACACATAGCATGCACAATTGAAAGAGATTTTCAATGCTGTGTGCATCTGTCAATAGGGTATTGTTATTGGATACCAACTGTACAATCCCTCTAGTCATACAATGAGAAGAAACTATAAGTAAAGGAAGCAGTCATCAACACAGAGTACCTGAGCCAGACTGAATAATGGAACGTCCAGTTCAACAATAAACAGCCACAACTAATATGCATTTTAATAAGTGGGACGTATGTGAGACTAGTCAACTTGAGAGGGGCTGACTGAGAAGGAAAGCCAATAAATAATAGGCAGTGACTTACTGGAAAAGGCAGCTAAATTCTCGGAGATAATTTTCTCTGAAACGAAATTCTTGGAGGAACTAATGTAGAGTTGCATTTGATGATGAACTAGTTTTGGTTCTATTTACTCCATGTTCTTGATCTTCTCTTCCACATAACACTTGAAAACTCTAGAGTGATCCTACTTGATTTTGAACTCGACTGGAAATGCTCATCATCTCGTGGATTCTGTAGACTACAATATCTGCATCTCCTTTGAATTCCAGAATCCAGCAGTGATGTGATAAACGATAGCATCAAAATTTTGAAATCTTCACATGATTGTCTAGATTGACATAGGAAAACAGAGATAAAGACAAAATGATTAAGGAGACAGATGTAGATCAATAGAAAGGGGAGATGAGAGAGGAAACAAGACGAGATGAGGAGGATTAATATCAAGAGGTTGAGCAGGGATGGGTGACTAGGTTGGAGTGGAACTCCAGAGTAAAGCATGCGCGGAGTGGGCCAGTGCTAGATGGGTGACCTCCTGGGAAGAGGGGGACTACGGTGGAGAGGAACTCCAGTGTTAAGCATTCTCAGGCTTGGGCAGTGCAGGGATAAGTGACTTCATGGAAAGTGGGGCATTTGGGTCAGAATAACTCAATGGTTAGGGTTGCCCAGGCTTGGGCAGTCCTGTGATGGGTAACCTTAATGTATTAAGTTCTTGAGCTGAGTGATCACCGATTTCAGGTGATCATCCTTTAATGTTAAAAAAAAATATCAAGAAGTTGAGTAGAGAGATGGAAGTTCAGAGAAAAGGTGGATGAGCCCTAGGAGAGAGGGAAATGACACTAAGTTCCCAGATAATATTTTCCATTGAATAAACCTTTTCAATCCTAACCCTTTTTATAGCCGTCATAGGTGCTTTAGGATATAGGACAAATGAACCCTAGCAGAACATGAAAATCTATGAAGCCTGCAACGGACTTAATCAATCCCTCTCCTCCTGAAAATATGGGAAGAGCGTTTTTAGAGCCTCTTCCTGGTGCCCTCCATCCTAAATTAGCCACCTGATGCCCTAGCCAATTAGACTCTCTCAGGCCTGAATAGATGACAGTGGTTCCCTAGCCGATTCAATTCCCACTTGCTGACATGGGCCACGCTAAGTGTCACATGGGGCTTGTGGTAGCCATGTTTTGCCCGCCTCAGGTAAGTCACTTTCAGCACAGTACCAGGTCCAAAGCCTTGTTCTGAATGTTCAACATATGTTTATGTCATTTGAAAAGATTATGTCAAAGACACCAAAGCATAGAAATCAATGGAAAAATAGAATCAGGAGGTCTTATAACTGAGTTCGTTAGAAAACCAAGATTTACAAACGAGAATTAATCCTTTCAAACCTGTCTTTTGAGATATCTGTTGTGCTGATTAGCTTCTGAAAGTTTTCCCACCAGCCGTCTTCTCTCCGAGTCAAAAAACAGTTCCTTCAGCTGATATAAAACTTAGTGATCATAACGTGTCAGATAGAGACCCAATTTCAACAATGAAATTAACATCTCACTCCCATGGGGATAGAAAGCCTATGAAAAGCTAAGAAAGGACACCGCTCATATGTGTGAGTTAGCAGATCACTGTAATAAGAAAGAGAGATCAGGAGAGTGAATACCCTAAAAAGGATTATTTTTAATAGATAGGGCAATCATTTACATGAGAATCCACCAAAAGCGTCAAGAAAGGAAAAACAATAACGGTAGAGTAAACTGTTTGACCTGTTTACTGTCCAGGAGAGAGTTTTCAGATGATTCGTCTGGGTTAGAGAGAGAAGTAGGTTCATGTAAACTGGCGTGTGTTGAGGGAGATCTCCTACAGGGTGGCTCCCAATAGTATTTGAAAGAGGGGACTTTATCCTGGGGTACTGGAGCTTTTCTTGAGATAGTTAGAGGGGTAAACTGCAAAGATACCAAACTGGAGGATGCCCTGTACAAGTTGCCATATTTCGGTATAGACAAAGATATCCGATGCATCCATCCTTTTTCAAGATAGTTTCTAGAAAAAAAATAAACTACATTAAAATATGTACGGAAACAACCGACATAAAGGGTATCACATGTACCACGAGAACATAATAACATGAGAGATTGCATAGGAAAAATTGTGAAATTGAAACCAGAGAAGAAAAAATATTCTTCCCAAGGAAATCATATTATATTGCAGATCAACTATAACACGTGACTAATACCACCACAGTTACAGTAACGTGTGGTTCAGAAGTGCTGTAAAAGAGTACCTTAAAGCCCCTGTATTTGTTGAGCACTCCATATTTAATGCTCACTAACACAAGGGAAACATTATAGAGTGAGAAAACAAGCGAATAGAGTAGAAATGGCAGTATTTGGAAGTCTGATTTTTAAGAAACTACTAAAATGATCATAAAAAGTATGTCAGATGAAGTCAAGAGCTCATAAAGATACATGAGGTGCTTACAGAAGTAAAGCTACACCAGAAAGTAACAGTAACCAGATTAATGAGTTCATATATAACAAAATTTCACTACAGAGCATTCAAATGTGACACGTCTAAAAAATTACAATGTGGGTAATGCATTAGGTTTACACAGACATTGGACTGACACAACTGCAAGCGCCACTTGGCAGTGTTTTATTTGTTTCTCCCACACAATTTGGATCTTCACATGTTCAAATTTTCAATCACGGATTTTATACATCCTCAGATCCTCTTTTGAGTATTTTAAGAGAGACCCTTACTTAGATACAAAAGTAGGAACGGAGCTAGACCCTCTCATAATGATCTATCTCCTTCAAAGTTTGGACAGAAACGTGTGGGTAGTTACAAAGAATCGTGAGCCGGCACTCTTCTATAAATAAAGTGGTATAAAACATCTCTGAGTAGTCTAGAACTGAGAATCTTGGGCTGAGGAGAGCTTTGGGCGTGGGCTCTCAAATCACCATACTCCGCAGGTCAGTCTTCCGCGACATTTCCTTTGTTCCACCCTCTTTCTCTCTTTCTCCCTCTCTCTACTGTTCTTTTATCTTTCTACTTGGAGAAATTCAAGACATCAATTCCTTCTTTTACTGGGAGTCCTACCCAATTTCCCCGTGAAAGTCAAAGGGGATCCCTCTTTTCCCAGAAATTTCACCAGGTCCTTTGAAATTAGCAATTTCCAAAACGAATAAGTTAACCTCAGAACTCACTGTGAATAAAACTTAAAATCCGGTCTCTTACCTTTCCACATTTCACAATTTGATCTGGATTTTCACATTTTTGGAATCCTCTCTAAAGAATTTCCTCATTTGAACAAAGGGACAAAGGGGATCCCTCTTCCCCATCATTTGAACCAGGATCTTTGAAATTAGAGGGTACCAAAACGAACAAGTCAATTTCCCTCGGAATTCACAGTGAAAAAAACTTCGAATCCCTCGGAATTTTAGAGGAACATCTTAATCAGGACAAATTCATGTCGCTTGTTAATTCCCAAAGCAAGAAAAAGAGAGATTGTAGTAAATTGAAGATCATTTCCTATCCGAAAAAGCATATCAGAAGAAAATTCTATTTATAGAATAATGACAGTGAAGAGCATATAATGCAGCACGCAGTTTAAAAATCGAATTAACGAAATCAATCGATGAATGCTTCTTTGTGAGAAAATATGTCTACAGAAAGATTTCCAAGACAAGACGATAATAGACCGTTAGTTCGAGAAACTCACCGAAGCGCGAACTCAGGAGACGCAAGATGCGGCGTTACGTCAGTGAAGCAGAGAAGCTGCTGCGGGAGAAACAGTGAAGTAGATATTTTAGAGAGAGAGAGAGAGAGAGAGGAAATATGGAATCAACTGAGGATTCGGACCGGACAGACCACATCAGGCCGGTCCAATGTTCCGGCTCGTGTCCCGCAGCAAACATCAGGGCCGGACCGGCCGGGTCGGAGGAAGCTCTGAACCAATAAATAAATTAAAGAAAATAAAATATACTCACGGTTAAAAGATTATAGAATTTTAAATGGGCTTGAATTAAATGGGATCTGCTTCTAAGATACATCAAAATTCCTCGGTCACTTTCCAAGTAAGGATGGGCAATTTTGATTGATCGATCATCGAATAATTCCTCGATCATTGATCGATCATCGGCTAGTCAATTGTTGATGATAAAAAATGGTATTGATTATCGAGCATTGAACAGTCTAATGGTTGATTGAAAAAAGATCAAATCGATGGCCTTCTTGACATTCTTATAGAGTCCTTCGATGACCATTTCTTGGCTTTAAAAGATCTTCTATAACTTGGAAATCTTCCACCGATGCATCAGCTAGAAGCCACACGAGCGCGAAATGATACTAAAACCATGCAATTTGTGTTAATAATTACAAGATTATTGGTGGATTTGACATGCATATTTCATACGTTTATGAGACAGTTTAGCATGGTTTTAGTCATTTTCATAAATTTTATGCTATTTATCCTAAAATTTCAAAATGAATTATTTGAGGCTAATTATGTGTATATTCACAAGTTTGAATTTTCAAATATTAAATTTGTTTTATTTGTTAGCCTTACTTTATTATAATTTTGAGATTTCATTAGTTATATAAATATATTTTTAATGATGACTAATAATAAAATATCTCATCTTAAACCAATCATTGGATTGATTTAGTTTTACCTCTCTAAGTCAAACTTAGAGATGAATTAAATTATAATAATTTTATGCTATTTTTATGTCTTAAATCTAATTCTCTAAGTGGATAATTGAATTTTACACCTAATTAAGAAAATTTCAATGAAAAGGGACTTAGATTTTGAAAGGTATTGATTTTCTAAGCCTTAAGGTTTTTTGGGATTGTCTCTATTTTTTCTAAATTTAAAAGCCTTCAGTTAATTTTAAATTTATGTAACTTACGCGTTGATATGGTAGCATCACGAGGCGACAATGCACCATTAGCTAATGCGTGCACATGTGGAGTTTGCATGTCGCACATTATGGCCTCATTTATAAGGTTTAAACTTATGTTAAATTAAATATATTTCAAGTGTTGTGGCATGTTTATGAGCATTAGATAAAAAACTATGTTTCATCAAAACCCTCCATTTTCACTGAAAAGGAGGGTATTGATGGAAATTACGTGGCCTTCAAACCAATCCTACTTTTATCTTTCATTTATATTTATTGAAATAAACTTTTATTTATTTTCATTCATGTGTGATGTTTGTAATGAAGTTTATGAGTATATACGATGACCAAGTGAATTATGATGAGATCATAATATAGTGATTAGTAGTCTTTAATCAGATGTTCTAAATATTCCTATTCGTGGGATATTTGAAAAGGACATTAAATTATCCAGAATAGCATTATCTGATCCAACTTATATGATGAGTATGGCTAATCCTATTGCTATCGGTGTAGAGACACCAAGGATAAATAGTGGGTGTTGTTTGGAGAAAGAGTTCACTGAATTGATCTGTATAAATCATTGAATGGTATTATGCCAAACTATCAATCAGGTTGATTCATGTCACGGTTATATATATGATCCTTTAACTTGAGACACCAAAAACATCTGTGTAGATGGATGGTCATGTTTTGACTATGCCTTATAAATCCCCAGCCACAAGATCTCCAAAACGTCATAGATTGGATACGACATTAAGTCCTCGAAGGTGATTGAGTGGTCAAGATAAGATCAGCTATCATTAGTATAAGAGGAGATTGACTCAAGGAATGAGATGCGATGAAATCCTTGTTCAAGGTAGTAGAAATATTAAAGAAGTTGTTCTCGATGATTTCCTACTCGCATCAGTACTAAATTCAGTGACCAGTTAGGGTTTGACAGTTAACCATACCCTAAGTCATTCACGAGTCTCGCTCAGATGAAGGATTATACATACATGATAAATGATGACGGTAGGGTTTCATGAAGGAGTTATTATATACTCCATATCTCCCAGAGCATGTGATGAAGCTTGGCACCCACCGAGCTAGCTACTCAACTGGTCAATTGGGTTAAATTGATCCTTAATCAATTAATCTATATGTTGATATAGTTAATTGATAAGGAAAACCAATAATTGTTATTTCTTAGATGGAGTCCTTAACTTGCAATGCATATGAACCTAGAGGGTCGCACACATAAGGTCAATAGGGGTTGATGGATATAGACTTAAATATAAGGGCTTTTGTGAAAATTTCATATCCCCAAAGTCTATAAATTGGGAGAGAATGACCATAATAAGGGTGCCCATACGAGCCTAGTGGACAATTCTCCCCTCTTCTCTTATTCTCGTGATGACGAATGTTATAGAGAAGATCCAATCATCAAGCGATTGTATGGATACCGCTAGAGGCTAAACGCTTGAATAGCTTGAAGAACTCCTTCAGATTATCCCTGTAAGTATTAATTTTATTCTATACTAGATGATAGTATCATCTAGAATAGATGATAAGATCATCTATTCTTGGTGCTTCAACTTTGTTCAACGTCTTGATTCGGTATCTTCCATTGTAATCGATGTTTTGATCAAAACTTTGGAGAGCTTGTCAAGACTCAGCTCCCGGCATGTACATGGCACAATCTCACTAGGCAACGATTGGGATTAAGCAGCATTGGTTTGAACTATTGATCTAAGGTTTATGCAAGTAAAATGGAGAATATGGGTAGAATTCACGTGAAATTGGTTTGATGATAATAAGAGATAAAAACTTAATCAAATTTAGTCAAATTAGAGCACATAAATAAACGAGAAAAAGAGATACCATATTATTTAGAAAGAGGGATAATAAAGGAATCCAAAAAATCATACAAAACCTTGGACAAAGTTGAAATAGGGGAGATATCAAAGAAAAGCCACCATAATTGTAATAGAGAGAATTGCACAAAAAAAACAACACGAACAGTCTCAACATCTGCTCCTACTCCTTATTTAACCCATATTATACCTTTAATACATGGAGGTTGCCAATGTTCAAGTGATGAAATCACCATGTCATCACTCATGGAGAAGACTCCTACTAACCCAAAGATGATGCAAAGATAAGACCAATAGTTAAAATCAAACATTCTTCTAGAATGGCTATCAACATTCAAGAGATGAAGTCCTTTTGTATTTCAAGGCCAATTAATAATGACCCACACTAATCTCACACAAAAATATGAAGTAAATACAAAATCATCATTGATTGGTTGAAATAATTTTTAGTTTAATCTAATTTTGATAGTTTACATCGGTGATTTCTTAATGTTCATGAAAGATTAGATTAAGGAGTTTAGAATTGGATTGATAGCTTTTGGCCAAAATGATTTAAGACATGTATGTCTTTGTCAATGTAGGTACCAAAGGCTTAAGCAGCTAACCAAAGTCGACATCAAAACCTCTATACCTTGAAGAATAAGCTTTACCAATTTTAATATTTTATTTGTTATGACCAATTTTAAAATTAATTTCCCAGTTATTTACTCAATGTTAATTTTTTTTTCAATTTTGATTTAAAATTAATGTCATTTTTCTTATTTTATTTTTTCTATCTATCGTAATCTTTTGTTTATTTTTTAAGTCTAATATTTTTTTTGTTTTTTTCAGGTACCAAATATAGATAAAATAATTTTTAAAAAACCCTAAAATAAACCTCCCCCCTCAATACACAAAAAAAGAAAGCAGTGAATTATCTCTCTTGGAAATCTCGGTGGAAGCTTGACAAAGTATGATCGTGCAGTCATTGAAAACACACGCACAAACATCAAAATAAATACCAAAATCACTTAAATTAATATTTAATCAAGAGTTTACTAGAATAGAGATGAGTAAGGTTCAAATCTATGGAGAATTAAGATAATTTCTTAAGAATTCTACAAATTCAATAAAATTGGATGAAGAATTGTCATGAGAAATCATGAAAATTTATATTTTTTGAAAGAAAACTCAAAGATCTATCAAAGAATAAAAAATCACTCGATTTGGACTTGTATCCATGGAGAAATGAAAGAGTAAAGTAGGGAGAAGAAAATCGCACGAATAGAGAGAGAAAATATCAAAAATTCTAAAATCTAATCTACGCATCGAAATTAAAATCTAACTCCTCTTAATCAACGGCTCTGATTAAGTCATTTATAAAACGATTCGCCAACGAATCCTGTTGCGCCACGTACCCTCCTCTTTAAGTGAAGATCAACGGCCTTAATTCGTCGCATGATCGGACGCTCCATAGGTTGCCACATCGCCTCCTTACATTGACCGTTGATCGCGACGCGATTGAACAGTCCAGATCACGCCACATCACCAGCGCGTTAATAAAATTCGGAAAAATCAATTTTTAATTAGAAAAATTGATTTTTCATTCCAGAAATTCCTTAGAAATTCATAAAAAATTCAGAAAAGTTCAGAAAATTTTTGGAAAAATCCCTAAAATTTAAAAATTCATATTCTTTTAAAATATAACTCCAAATTAATCCAAATTTCTTTCATTTGATTAGAAATTTAATTATCTATCATTTTAAAAAGTCAAATTTAATAAATAACTAGAGATTTCATTTCTATTTCAAAAATACATTCATTTCTTTAAGATTTTAACTTTAGAAAATTAATGAATGTTGATAAAAATGATTTCTCTCATTATTTAACTTTAAAAACTACTTATAATCTCAAGTAATGATGGTTTATACAATTATTTATCTTTAATTCATCATAATTAACCCTAAATTAAAGTATTTTGAGATTATAATGACTTTTTCATAGAATGATAGATAAATACTCATAAATATGATAACATGCATAGGAATGAAATATGTTATAACTTAATATGTATTAATAATCTTGTGTTATCATGTCTAATTAGCACACGATACGGGACCCCAACAGTAGGGACGACGAGAAGAGTTTATGGCTCTGATACCATGTTGATGATGAGAGAATAAATCCTAGAATCGCATATAGAAATGAGAGTACAAAGGTTCTTATATACGACGTGAAGATAAGAGGCCCTAAATGGGCTAAGAGCCCAATACCACCATTGGACAAGGTGATTTTATAATCTACGTGAGATCATACACCCTTGGTATGAACAAACTCTAGGAAATGTTGTATTCAAATTTGCGGCCAATATAGGTTTCATGTGTTGTCGCATAACCTTATTACCTTTTATCTTATGTGGCATATCTTGGTGACGCATATGTTGACAATTGAACCTATGAATTGCTTTAAATAAATCCTTGATTAAATTAATTCATATTGGATACCAAATTAGTAAGTTATTTTGACCCACAAAGAGTTATTCAGCTATTAGATTGTTAACTAGATGTGTACGTGGGCCTGGAGGGTTGTACACAAGCCTTTTAGGTGACAAAATAATTATATAAACGAGTTGGGTGGTTATGAGGTTATGATTTTAATAAAAAGTAACTTGATGCGTAAGACTAAGGGATGCATGAACTCTATTTCGTTGAGCAACCCCTCTCTTCTGTCCCCCACAAGATCATGCAATGAGACTAGAGAGACAATGACCATGAGGATACCATGAGAGGAATAAAAAAGTTAGATCTATTGAGTCTCTCACCATAGATTGCTCTGTTGAGTCTATTAAGCCTTTCAAATGATTAATATTGGAAATCAAGAGAAATATAGGAAGACATATAAGATGGGCGAAGATGAGTCTATGTGAGAAAAGAGAGTCAAGTCCTTATAGGAGAACATATATATAGGTACTACTATTGATTTGAAAACAATCATCTAAGTTCCATTTATGGCCATCAACAACTTCTGCTCGTGTCGATGATGGCTTGTATGATGGGAAATAGCATCATGGATCATGATATAATGGGTGGCACATATTAAGGTCTCCATCTCACTCTTCAGCATTACAAAACTTGGATTTTTTATACATGAAATATTCAGATAAGGAGATTAGGCCCCATCCTTATTTTTCTATTCATGCCTTAAATTGTATATAAGATTGAAAATGAGGAAATAAACAAAGGGTTATTTACTATAATCAATAATTTGACTTTAAAAGTAAAACTACATCAACATAGTTTTTATCCCTTTTCTATTATTTCTTCATGATTCTCTTCAACAAAGCAACGAAAGGGGACAAGAACTATGTACTTACAGATAAGTTTTGAGTTTTTCATTGCCTTGTTGAAGAGAATCACAAAGAAATAATAGAAAAGGGATAAGAAATCTTTTGATGTAGCACACTATTTAACCTATAAACTCAATAAATTAGTTTTAGGACTTTAGAAGTTTGACCTCAAGAAAGGTCAGAGGCATTAGTCACATAAGTTAACCTGGAATGATGCATCTTGTGGAATGAAGTGAGATGTCCCGATGTTGATGAAATTACCATAAAACATGATAGCATGCACTAATTCATATGAATTTCAAATTAAAATAATTTAATTATCATGTAAATGAAAGCATATATTGCATGCTATCGACTTGTCGACATTAGAATACTGCACGAGAGACTGCGAAGAGAAAGTAAATAAAGAAGAACAAAAAAGTAAAATTAGAAAATTCAGGATATTTAGAAAATTAAAAAAAGGAAAAATAGAAAAAAGATAGAACAAGATGAAGAATAAAGTGATAAAAAATATGTTGAAGAAGAACAAGAAGAAGAGTAATGAGAAAAAGAAAAAAGAAGAATTATGAGCATTGCATCATCGTAGCACAAATAAAATTTATTCAGGGTTATCATTAAACATATTATCAGTTACGATGAAAAAGATTAATTGTTTTAATTCTTCATCTTCTTCCCTTCCACGGATTTAGAGAGAGAGAACAGAGAAATAATGAAGTTTGGGGTTTAGGGCAAGACTAGGAACTGGACTCGCGCCATTTAAATTAGCAATTTTAACAGGGCTTCATTGTAATATTCCAGTTACAGCAAGTGACACGTGCCGCACGTGCGAGACGCACGTGACCAGTTCTTACTCTTGCCCTAAACCCCAGGCCCGCCATCGAACTTCGTTATTTCTCTGTTTTCTCTCTCTATATCCTCACTCTTAATTTCCTCAGTCGGGTTCGAAAACCCCGTCACCGTATTTCCTACGCTAAGTTCGCCCGCTCTATCGAGGAGGGAAAGAGAGGGAGGAAAGACAGAATAGGGGCCAGAGGAGTGGTCGAGGAGCAAAAACTAGGGTTTCTAGGGTTCCGTCAAAACCCTAGACGCTATGGCGGCGGAGAAGCTGTTGGACTTGAGCCAGCCGATCGACGTGCCGCTCCTGGACGCCACCGTCGAGGCGTTCTACGGCACGGGATCCAAGGATGAGGTGAACCAATATTATTTTAACGCAATGTTGTGGATTTCTTAGTTGATTTCTTTGATTCTATTTTTTACCGTCGTTTTGCGGAAAATGTAGGGTTTTCTGGTTTTCTCTAGTCTACTAATTGATAACTTGTACTGCCAATGTCTACGTGCCGTGAATAACGTAACTATGAACTGCAGAGGAGTGCGTTTGATTTGAAACATAGAAATTTTTGGTGGACTTCTTTGTTGACCCCATCACTTCTATCGTTTTACCCTCGTTTTTTAGGAGAATCTAGAGTTTTTAAGGGTTTCTGTTGTCTATTGCCGGTGTCCTTGTATTCTGAATAACTAAAACTTGAAATTGCTGTGCAGTTTGGTTTGATGCTTATTTGTTGTAAATTTCTTCGTTGATTTGACCGCCTATATTAATTGACCCTCGTTTTCGACGAGAATGATGCGTTTAAAGATTCCAATAGTTTATTGCTCAATAGCTTGGCTCGTAAAAAACTGCTCAGTAACTTTGATCGCCGTTGTCAATGTATTCTGAATAGTTGAAACTTCGAATTGCATACGAGTGCAAGTGATCTGATGCCCAAAAACATTGTGAACTTCTCCGTTGATTTCTTTGCTTTTATTATGTTATCCTCTTTTTTTTCTGGACAATGTAGGGTTTTAGGGGTTTTAGTAGCTTATTGCTTAATACTTCTATTACCTATGTCTATGTGCTCTGAATTACTGAAATCTTGAATTGCAGAGGAGTGCGGCTGACTTGATTCTCAGAGAGCTTCAGAATAACCCCGATACATGGCTTCAAGTTGTTCATATTTTGCAGAATGCTCAGAGCATGCGTACCAAGTTCTTTGCACTTCAGGTATTTCACCACCTAATATCTCTCCGACAATCAAGCTGCAGAACTAAAGAAACAAAAGGTTTATTATGCTTGATTTGCAGAGATTTTATTTTTAACTTATTTGCGTCCTAGATGGATGTTTTCTGGTGAAAAGCTATTTAGCTTTCTAGGCAAGTGTTTGATGAACTATGTGAATTGATCAACATAAACAGTGTTAGACAATGTTCTTGGAGTCATCTGTCAAGAGAGTCAGGTTGTAGACATTATTAGATTATAGATATTGCTTTAATCTGGATTCCCTTTAAGATAACTATCATAAATCGAAGAATCAGACAATGATTTAAGGAAGTGATCGCTTATATCAGATCAGATCCTGTGGTTTTACAAGTTCTTTTCATTAGATCAGTGTATGGTAACTTAATCTATGTGGTCTTTCTTCACAATCATTATTTTAATTTTATGTAAGCATTTCTCAAGTTTGTTTTTTTTTTTTCAATCAGTAGAATTTTTATTGTTTCCCTTTTTTTGTTGTCAGGTTCTTGAAGGTGTTATTAAGTACCGGTGGAATGTATTACCTGTTGAGCAACGTGATGGGATCAAGAACTATGTCTCTGATGTTATCGTGCAGGTTCTTTATCCAATATGCTTCCAAAAGTCATCTTATCATCCTTCAGCTTTTCATTATGAAAAAATTATTTATTCTTAATTGTTCATCTTTTCAAGCCCTAACTTTGTCCATCTATTCTACATTTGTTCAGCTGTCCAGTAATGAAGTTTCATTCCGAAGAGAGCGTCTCTATGTCAACAAACTTAACATAATACTGGTCCAGGTAAATAGGGATCTAATGCATGTCAGTTTTGTCTGTTTTAATTCCTTTAAATTTGGTTTACGTTCATTATTGAAAAGTTTATTATTTTGGATTTTACAGTTAGATAATCTAAAACATTACTTAATAAGTTGTCTTCTCAGGGGTTATGTTGTTTTATTTCATGCCAGTTTGGTCTTTATATTAGTTCCTAATATGGCAGTGAAAATTTAACCGACATTAATTCTGAGAGCTAATGGTTCGGAGATTTCTTTCCTGTTTTAATTACATTAAATAAATAAACAATCTCGAGCAAGAAACAGCTGGTTTGGTATGTCTCTCGTGGGTTTAATTTTGTTTTAATACAGGTCAGTCATGGGTGTTTACATTGTGTTCCTGATATATCATGGAAAGTTGTTGTTCATTCATATAGTTAATCTGACAGATTACAAAGAAGTTGATGAATCTGGTGGGTGAATCGATGAAAGTTTTTTCTTTAATGCAGGTTTTGAAGCATGAATGGCCTGCCAGATGGAAATCCTTCATCCCAGATCTAGTGTCTGCCGCAAAGAGCAGTGAGACAATCTGCGAAAATTGTATGGCTATACTGAAGGTAGGTATTTCTCCTCTAGTTGCTTCCACTCTATCATTTTACATTGTGCCCTTTACTAAAATGACAAAAAATCACGTGTCCAGTTACTCAGTGAAGAAGTCTTTGATTTCTCAAGAGGCGAGATGACCCAGTCAAAGATCAAGGAACTAAAGCAATCATTAAACAGGTTAATCATGGAACACTTCTCAGTGTTCTTTATATTTAAGCATCTCATTATATACCACTTTCATTATTTCGTTTTAAATTCTTACTCTGAACACTCTCTTTTCCTGCAGTGAATTTCAACTTATTCACGAATTATGTTTGTATGTGCTGTCGGCATCACAACATTCAGAGCTCATTTGTGCTACGCTAGCGACATTGCATGCTTTCTTATCATGGATTCCTCTTGGTTACATTTTTGAATCTCCACTTGTATAGCTCCACAAAACAGTCCTTTGTTTACCTCAATGTTTTTCAAATACTAATTTTGTTGTTTATTTTGTCTATTAGCTCGAGACCCTCTTGAAATTCTTCCCTGTGGCATCATATAGGAACCTTACCCTCCAATGCCTTACTGAGGTAGGTGCATCTCCCTTTTTGTGTACTCTCAATGCATCTGATATCTAATATTGTGATTAATGTCTATAGATCGCCGCGCTTCAGTTTGGGGATTTTTATGATGCTCAGTATGTGAAGATGTATAATATCTTTATGATGCAACTACAGGTATTTTCCAAACACTTAAGGGTCCTCTTTTGATATTTGAAGAATTTCAGTTCTATCTAAGCTGATTTTATACCTGGTTACTCAATGTTTACTGATTGACACATCTATTTGTTTGAGATTCTGACTGATAGACCTTTTATTAGGCTGTTCTACCCCCTGGAACAAATATTCCGGATGTTTATGCAAATGGGTCTAGTCAAGAACAGGCAAGAACTGTTTAACTTTTCTATTAAAAAAAATCTAATTATCTGATCACTTGAATTATCTGCTGATATTTGCTCTCTTTCTGTCAGGCATTCATTCAAAATCTTGCCTTATTTTTCACATCATTCTTCAAGGCAAGTTTCTTCATTGCAATGTTATAAGATTCTCTTAGACAAATTATATGTTAGGATAATTAATAGGCCGTTCTTTTGAATATTTTTGTATGATTCGTTGTTCCTTTTGCTGTAATGAACTTTGATATCTATTAAGATTTTTAGTTTGAAGTTTCAAAGCGAGTCTCATGGATTTCAGCCAGGGATGAGTGTTAGGGTTGGAACTTGGGGATTAGGAATAATGGTTAGGGTTGGAGCTCATGGATTAGGAATTAAGGGAAGGTGTTCTTACATGTTTGGGTTTAGGGCGTTAGAAAGCCAGGATGCTGTCAAGGGTGGCAGACTAGAGTGCTGTTGAGGGGAGGGCATCTGATGCTCCTGTAGTCGGTGCCCTCTTGGATACAGATTTTTTATCTATCATCTGTCTGTTATACGCAGGTGTCAAAAAACTGTTGGATGGGTTGATGAGATTTCTTTTTGTAACTTTAGAAAGGCTCAGGGTTTGGGTAAGGCAGAGCTTTGGCGACAGTCTGTTGGGACGTGGTATGCAGACCAGTCAAACTGGGTGATTTGGCATTTTTTATGAAGTGGGTGTAGGATTATGAGCGTGGACGAGAATTTGGTTGCAGTGGTGCTTACGGACTCTTATGGCACATGTTTAGAATGGTCTGAGACTGGTGTTACCTATAGTTCAAGATTTCTTCACTGCCGAGCTAGGGGACGGCTCCTTATTCCAGTATTGGTTGGATTGGTCAGTCAGGAGTTGCCACGCCTGTTTGCTTTTTCACGGAACTCTTGGGCTGCGGGTAGGGATAGTTGGGATGGTTCATGGAATCCAACACTGGAAGGTGCTCTATCAGATCTGAGGGTGGAGGATCTCCTGAATAAGTCAAATGCCTTAATACTCGTGCAACCATCATTTGGGACGCATGAAAATTGGCAATGGGAAGATCACCCCTTCTCTGTTCAAGGGGTGTACGTGAAGATTAAGGGGGGGAGGGCGGTTAGACAAGGAGCAGGTAATTTATTTGTCATGCAGACTTTATAGAGAGACAGAAAGCCCTACTAAAGGTATGAATTTTTTGGTTGACTCTCTTCAGGGGGCATCTTGTGACAGGAGTAATCCAGGGGAGATTATTCCACGACACATTGCTAGACTGTGAAATGTGCACAGGGGGAAAGAAAACTGTTCAGGCCTGTTCTTGGATTGCCCATTCCCCCTGGTGATTTGGGCCAGCCAGAAGATACCACAGTTGGAGGTTACTTCTGGCGAGGCATTTTGGACACCACTGAGGCATGATACTCTCATGAGGAAGACGGAGTGGGGAAGAACCTGGCTGAGCTATGGGTAATTTGGCTGTATCCTACTGAGCAGGTTTATTGGGCAGTGCTGCGTCTATTGATGGGGTCATTCAGAAAGCAGAAGGATATGTGTTATGTCTTAGAAATATGTAATGGGGTCTTTGCGACCATGATTGTACTTATGACACGTATATATAATCGTGGTCCCAGGTGATCTCCTTTTCCTTTTCATAAAAAAGGACGCCCATATATTGCCCTTGTGGAGCAGAGAAGAAGATATCGCTTTCACTGAGTTATGGAAACCCTGAATGAATTGGCTATGTAAACAGTATTTGGGGTGACCTGTGACTAGTGGATTAGGTTTCATCCCATCAGTTTAATGTAGTTGTCATAGGAGAGTGTACATTTGAGTTTCAAATGAATTATATCAATGATGATTTTGGCACTGTTGTAGTCGGTACTTTATGTATTTTATGTATGTGTACAAGTAAATTTAATTTCTTAATTCCTATGAACTATTTTATTTGAAGTATTTTGTGTATTCTTCATTAAAGTTGTCACCACCTGTAAGCTTTTTATCCATGCAGTCGCATATACGAGTTCTCGAGTCCACCCCCGAAAACAGAGCTTCTCTTTTAATGGGGCTTGAATATCTGATTGGCATCTCATATGTTGATGACACCGAAGTCTTTAAGGCAAGCACAAACCTTTTTTTACATTCACCCTTCAAAATAATGTAACGAAATGAAGTACAGCTCAATCAAATTGTCATTGGATTGTTTTCAGGTTTGCTTGGATTATTGGAATTTGCTTGTCTCAGAGCTATTTGAAGCCCACAACTCTATCCAAAATCCTGCTGCCGCAGCAACCATGATGGGACTACAGGTTGATTTTTTTTACTTTTTTTTTTGTATTATGTTATTGTGAGGTTTAAGACACTTGTAACTAACAGTATCGCTGTATCTAGACTTTTATCTATTTGCATTATGTTATAAGCCTTATTTTGCTTCCTCAGTATGTTTGTTAGCTTTTCATTTTTTTGCCTTTAGTGGCAGATTTCAATTACTATCTTTATTTTCTTGCGAGACCGGATAGACCAATGAATCTGCATGAAGCTCTAATTGATGACCAACCAGTTAGGATTAGTACGTTACCTTCTGGTGATCAAGTGTCTCAGAGGGCTCTAAATTGCTGGCACTCATACATTGCTCTATGAATTAGCAGGTGCCGTTGATTCCTGGGATGGTTGATGGAATTGGATCACAGATTCTGCAGCGCTGGCAGCTTTATTCAGGGCCCATGTCGAAGCTGAGAATGCTTATGATCTGTCGAATGGCCAAACCTGAGGAAGTTCTCATTGTGGAAGATGAGAATGGAAATATTGTCCGTGAGACCATGAAAGACAATGATGTTCTTGTTCAGTACAAGGTATTTGAGATTCACAATTTTAGATTTGTTTTTAGAATTTTTGCGCTTCAATGTGTAATTATTTGATTTGCAATTTACGCATGGTTGTTGATGCCATATATTGATGGATTTTATTATTAAATAATGAAATCCCTGGGACCTACGAACAAGTTGCTAGATGCCTGCATATCCTTGACTTCTCCCATATTTTAATTTGCATAATTATTTTATCTCTACAATTAAATATATAAAGATTTAAGGTCTTTTTATAACTAATATGTCTGTAATTGTGAGACTTACCGGGTTTGTTTTGAGCCCAATGCAATCTTATCTGGATGGGCGTTCTTTGCCCATTTGATTCTATCACGTGAAGTTACTTTTTATACTCTAGTTTATTCTTATTCAATTGTGCTTATCTAGCTGTGTGCCTTAATTATTATTGATTTTACAGATTATGAGAGAGACACTGATTTACTTGTCACATTTGGATCATGAAGATACAGAACAGCAGGTAACACATCTATTCTAATCATACATTTTTTCTTGGCATATGACTCATTTTTTCCTTACGCCATATTGTCTTTTTGGTGATTTTGAGAATGTTATATTATGTAATCTTGCTCTTTCTTGCTGAGCAATATTTTTCAAAGACTACCTACTCTAACAAGAAAACTGCATTCCTCATAGGGTTTGTAAGTACACGTCACCAGTTCTTAAGGTGTTAGCAGATCTTATTCAGTAAAAATAAATACTTGGCATTATAAAACTGGCCGGGCAAAAAAGAAATGCGTGAACAAGTTGAAGAAGTTTGATCATTAATTTAATTATTTACTCCAGATGTTGAAGAAGTTGAACAAACAGCTCAGTGGAGAGGAATGGACGTGGAATAACTTGAACACCTTATGTTGGGCTATTGGGTCAATTTCTGGGTCTATGGCTGAAGATCAGGTTTTCTTTTTTCTCTCTCAAGATGAATTTTCGAATTCCTTTTTTTTTAAATTATTTGGTGCTACCTATTTTCAGGCGGGAAAGTCCTGAATCCTGATGACTTTTCTTCTTGAATTTGGCAGGAAAACCGGTTCTTAGTGATGGTTATCCGTGACTTGCTGAACTTATGTGAAATCACTAAAGGAAAGGACAATAAAGCTGTTATTGCCAGCAATATCATGTGAGCATCACTTAACTTTAATCCTTCCTCTAGCACTTACTCTGTCCTGTCATTATAATTTCTTGAACATGGTTCAGATTTGTAGTACCTGATCTTGCTTGACTTTTTGCTTGGAACCCATCAATTTCTGGTCATTGGGCTTTGTCAATCCCCCTTATATTCAAACCGCTGCCACTGCCACTAATTCAATCCTTTATTTCTGATTCCTTGAATTCTGTTAGGGTACATGGTGAGCCAGAACTGCATGTTTCTTGAATTTTCTGTAGAAACCCTTATATTTCCTGTAATTTATGTCTTTCCCTATTTATTAGATTTTCCTCTAATCATATTATATCATAACGTCTTGCATGTGGCTCTAGTTCTATCCATTCGTCGTAATTCCCTGAACTTTATATTGGGCCATGCACCAAATTTCTTGAAATTTTCATCTGAAGCCGTAAATTTCTGTACGTTTTACCGATTTAGTACTGTAATATTTAAATCATGAATCTTCCTCCAGTCCTCTTATATTTAAACCTCTGTCACTAACTCTAGCTGGAGCTTTCCATCATAATTTCTCGTACTTTGTTCAGGTATGTGGTGGGCCAGTACCCAAGATTTCTTCGGGCACACTGGAAATTTCTGAAAACAGTCGTCAATAAATTGTTTGAGTTCATGCATGAAACTCATCCGGGGGTCCAGGTAACAACTTCTCTTAATTTCTAAATTAATACTTGTTCTTGATGAGCCGTTTTAGCTATTTAAAGTTACTATTCGTAATTGTGTAAATGTTTATATTAAATTTGTGTTTTGAATGTTTTTACAGGATATGGCATGTGATACATTCTTAAAGATTGTTCAAAAGTGCAAGCGCAAGTTTGTTGTTGTACAGGCAAGGCCTTACCTACATTCTTCATTTTCCTGTGTTTTCTTTACTTATAGTTTGCAAAATTGTGATCTTAAAGAAGATCCTGATCTCTTCTCAAAATCCTAATTCATGTCGTCACAATAGTGTAGGATGCCTTAATCTCAAAAGGTTACTTCTCAGACAGGGTATCTTCTAGTTTTTACCAAACCATGACTCATGACACAGAGCCACTTATTTATTAACTTGCTCATTTCGGGTGCCCCCCTCTCTCATCTTCCAAAAAAAATAAAATTAACTTGCTCTCTGACCCCTGAAGATTGTTTTGATCAGTAATCGATTATTCTATGTTTTCAATGTTTAGAGGAAATTGAGAGAGAGATCGAGAGAGAGATCAAGAGAGAGAGAGGAGAGACCTGGTCTGATGCCAAAACTCTGACACCATTGCCTTACTGGATATTCAACAATTGGCTTATTTAGCTACTAGCAAATTAGCCTAGAATCACAATCAGGGTAAAACAATTGACGACAAAATAGGGTAGAATAGCTCGATTGTTTTCAAATGTAAATACCTGACTCCTAGATCCTTCAGTAGGATGGAAGCACACATAATACACAAGTTAAATATCACTGATCTACCACTCATTTCTATGCAGTGATGAATCTGCCTTTATTAAAATTGCTACTCATCATTCTATTATTTTCAGTTGGGAGAGAGCGAACCTTTTGTCTCCGAGCTCCTCAGTGGGCTTGCCATCACAGTAGCAGATCTTGAGCCCCATCAGATCCACTCGTTTTATGAATCGGTAAGTGGCCGTTTGGTTCTATTTATATGGCAACCTATAAATCTTACAATCTCTATTTTTTAGGTTGGGAATATGATTCAGGCTGAGTCAGACACTGTTAAGAGGGACGAGTTTCTGAAAAGGTTAATGGATCTTCCAAATCAGGCAAGTTTGACTCTGTGGACCTTTGATTGACTTTAGATTGTCATTCGTGATTGACCTTTTGATTGACATTATAAAATCATTCTTGTTGCAGAAATGGGGCGAAATTATTGGCCAAGCAAGCCAAAGGGTGGAAGTATTGAAGGATCAGGATGTTATTAGAACTGTTTTGAACATTCTACAGGTAATACGGACGTGTGTAGTTGATTCTGCTTGCTGTTGGTTTTTGGTTTTCTCTGTTAAATAAAGGCAATAAGCCCGAATTAACGTAATTATGGTCTTAAATTTATGTATCTTACAGAAGTGAAGTAATTTTTTCGTTAAAATTTCCAGACAAACACTAGCGTTGCCGGTTGTCTTGGCACTTACTTTCTCCCGCAAATATCCTTGATATTTTTGGACATGTTGACAGTGTATAGGTATCAGATATTTTATTCACAAACATCAATCCTTCTTTTTCTTTGTCTTCTTCTAATGTGCTGATCAAGAAATGACTGATTCTGCAGAATGTACAGCGAGCTTGTTTCCACTAGTATAGCTGGAGGGGGTCCGTATGCTTCGAGAACGTCTTATGTGAAGCTTCTTCGGTAGGTGTTTGGAAGCTAAGGGGTAACCATTTGATTGGCTAAAAAATTGTCTTGTTTAAACAGTTCTGTGAAGAGGGAGACGCTCAAGTTGATTGAGACGTTCTTGGATAAGGCTGAGGATCAGCCACACATTGGGAAGCAGTTTGTGCCTCCGATGATGGATTCTGTTCTGGGGGATTACTCAAGGAACGTGCCTGATGCAAGAGAGTCGGAGGTCTTGTCTCTCTTTGCGACGATCATAAACAAGTAAGTTTTCTATGATTTGGGTGATTTGTTTTATGTTTCTCTCGCAGATTACCTTTAACAGATTATCATAGGGAGGAAGAGAGCATAGAATCGGAAACGTATTATTGCTCTGAAATAACATAGAATTGTTGTTTTTATCAGATTGAAATTTTCTTTAATCTGTTAATCCTGTATAATTTTTGACCATGTTATCGAATTCCTTTGACTAATTGCATCTTTTCAATGATTATCCTTTTCCTTGAAATTTTAACGAAATATTTTAGTTAGTGCACGTATCTGAGGCTGTCTTTTCTCTCATTTATTACAGGTACAAGGGTGTTATGACTGAAGATGTCCCACGAATCTTTGAGGCAGTTTTTGAATGCACTCTTGAGGTAATACAGTTCAGTAATTTAAATATTCCTCGCACCAGTAATTGATGAGAGATTCACTCATTTACATATTCTCTCACATTTCAATTTCTGAGGATTGTAGACTTTGCTATTTAATGCTAAACTTCTACCTTAACAGAGGAATCAAAATTCAATACTAATTTTGTGTCACAGACCATTTTATTTTTTTTGGGGAATAAAAAAGGGCATGGTGGTCGACCCAGTTATAGGATTATCAATTCCTACGAGGCATGGTGAAACCAGGACACCATTAGTCCCTCCACATTGTGGACCATACCTCTGTAGAAGCTGACCTCCCCCTGAACAGCACCTCATTCAGGTGCAGCCATAATGCCCATAGCTTCGCAAGTATTTGCCCGCCCTCCTCCTTCCTTCTATAACCGTATCACTGGATTGAGTCCCAGAAAGTCATCTCGGAGGTTTACCACTGACCATGTTAATTTATCAATGTTTATTTTTTCATTCAGATGATCACCAAGAACTTTGAGGATTATCCAGAGCACCGTCTCAAGTTCTTCTCTCTACTGAGAGCTATTGCCACTCACTGTTTCCCAGCCCTAATTCAGCTGTCTAGTCAGGTTCATCTCTATACATTTGCTTTTCCATAATTTATTATTCAGTTTTTTTATTAGTCAGGTTCATCTCTATACATTTGCTATTCTGAAACTAGTGATACGAATGTAGCGAGTTCTCTTGACCAATGATTTCTAAAGTATGGTCGAAAGTTTTTTCGTCAGAAAACTTTATTTGCCGTGTATTCTCTCTCTCTCTCTCTCTTTCTCTGTGTTGCAGCTATTAGTGCTTTTCTCAGTCCCGGTTCCTCTTTTTTAGACTAGTCATAGTAATTGATTTCAAGGGTATAGTTTAAAGGTTTTTTTTTCTTCTGATAATTTTCTACACTACTGGTTCTGTCTCTCGCTCTCCTCTCTATCTGCATCGATGAAACCTGTCATGTTTATTTGTTAGTTCCAGTTTCACTATCTGAAATACCCATTTTAATGTAGAAGATGCCTTGGCTGCCAATTGCATTGACACATCCTTCTTTCCTTCTCTTATATCTCTTTGATCTCTTCCATTCTTGCTATCGATTCTTGTTATAACAATTAAAGCTTATGTTCAGGTATTGATTCCAGTCTCTCGCATCAAGACTTGTCATATTTTATTAAATACTTGGAACGTTGATTTAGAATAGTCGATTGTATTTCCATTTTCCCAGATTCTACTCTTCTTATCTACTCGCTCTCTCTAAACTTGTCACAGCAACTAAAGCTTGTCATGGATTCCATCAACTGGGCATTCCGGCACACAGAAAGAAATATTGCAGAGACTGGTCTCAACCTTTTGCTCGAGATGCTGAAGAATTTCCAGGTTTATT
Organism: Lemna minuta; assembly: GCA_024174645.1. Lineage (NCBI taxonomy): Eukaryota > Viridiplantae > Streptophyta > Magnoliopsida > Alismatales > Araceae > Lemna > Lemna minuta. The sequence goes on along the minus strand of CM044109.1, from coordinate 17,111,626 downwards.
TCGTTGTTATTCTGTCCGTCATCTGAACCAATAAATTCTGATGTTTGGAAATTTCATCCTTCACGCAGATGTCGGACTTCTGCAATCAGTTCCATAGAACTTACTTCTTAACAATAATTCAAGAGATCTTTGCTGTATTAACGGACACATTCCATAAGCCGGGATTCAAGCTTCATGTTCAAATCCTCCAGCATCTGTTTTGCCTGGTACTTTTTAATGATTCATTTTACTAAAAAAATACGATTAACTTTAATGGATTCAATATAATATATGTACTTCCAATCTCCCAGCTCGATTCAAAATCTCTGAGCGAGCCTCTTTATGACGCATCTGCGGCTCCTTATCCATACACCAGCAACTCGATGTTTGTGAGGGAATACACCATCAAGCTGTTGAGTTCTTCCTTCCCCAATATGACCACTGCAGAGGTAATCAATTTGTTTGAAGTTAGGGTATATGTATTATTACAATTTAATTGACAACTTTTGCATAATTTGTTATTTCTCTTTTAAGTCTATTCATGGCAGAACTTCGAGTGAATGTCTGAGCTTGTTTTGCCCGTATTTTGCCCTGCCTCATCTTCCCTCATCACTATCCTCATCTCATCTCTATGTGTTGGGGAGTTCACCGACTTGGAGTGATCTTCCCTTTTATGTTTTAAAAAAGAAAATCTCATCTCTATCTCTTCCCCGATAATTAACAGAATTTATTGTGATCAAGCTGTTAAATGGAATTCTAATTTTATTTAATTGTCATATTTGATTTACTAGTTTGTTTCTATCTTGGCAGGTTACTCAGTTTGTTAACGGGCTTTTTGAGTCAAGAAATGATCTTCCGTCGTTTAAGAATCATATTCGTGACTTCCTCATTCAGTCGAAGGAGTTCTCTGCTCAGGTAGATTCATATGAACGTTAAGTTTTTTTTATTAATCTTCATCTAGATCGCTCTTTAAAAAAAAAAAAAAAATCTAGATCGCAACTTTATTTCTGGGAATGGGCATGTTAGTCGTCTTTCTTTGATTTTGAAGAATGTGTTCATGTCTCCTTTATCTCTCTCATTACCCTTTTATTTTGCTCTACTCTCCATCCGTCATTCATCAATCTGTCTCCAAGAACTCTTCTCTCTATGTTTGCGTCATTGGCAACGTGGATTTGTTAATAGTCTTTTTGGAACTTGAAATTTATGTTATGAGTGCATGATTCTCTCTCTGCGTCTCTATCTCTCTCTCCTCCTAGATAATAATAATCTGATATGAATTTTTTTTGCGGCAACCATTCATTCCCAATTTTCTTCGGGCAAATCCACATTCATTCGAGCGTTCAAGTTTGTCGGTTTTCTCTCTCTAAAGAAAGGTGAACTCTTCACAGGACAACAAGGAATTATACGCAGAGGAGGCAGCCGCCCAGAGAGAGAGGGAACGCCAGCGGATGCTGAGCATTCCCGGCCTCATCGCCCCCAGCGAGCTCCAAGACGAGATGGTCGACTCATAGCCCCCCCCCCCATTCCCATTTCTCCTCACTCTAATCTCTCTTGATTTAAATCCCCTGCCGGCGGCTCTGGGTCAGCTTCCCACTGCTTCCACCGGTGAGACGCAGCCAGAAAAAGAAAAAAGCTCCACTTTTTTCCTCTCCGTAATCTTCTTTCTCTCTCTAAAGGAGGCGGCCGGTGAGTTGTAAGTAGTGGTCCGGCGTCTCTCTGATTTGTAGGTCGAAGAGTGGTGGGGCTGAAAAACAGAGCTGCTGACATCTACGGCGGCGGTTTGTTATATTCTAAATGTTAGGGTTGTTATGAAAGGAGGATGGAGACTGGCAGTTTTTTTGTCTCTTTAACTATACGGCTTGCATTATGGAGTTTCCCCTTTTTGTGTTCCCTCAAGATCTTCATCTCTCTTCCAGAGGATTACCATGTAAAGTCTCTCTCTCTCCCTATCTCTCTCTCTTGCTGTGTGTTTTTGGGATTGCACTGGCATAGGATTCCTATTTTTACGGAATCGAATTTGACTTTCCTTTCATCCCGCTGGATCTAAGCGGAAGAGAGAGAGAGAGAGAGACAATAAAATCTGATGGAGAGTTTGAGGGAAGGAGAGAAACTGGGGCGGGGGGATGAGAATCAGTTAGGAGAGTTTTACTGGGGCAGAGTGAGAGAGAATTCGGAGTGGGAGAGGTAGAGAGATAACGAGAGAATTCAGAGTGGGAGAGGTAGAGAGATAACGAGAGAATTCAGAGTGGGAGAGGTAGAGAGATAACGAGAGAGGGAGAGAGAAAATTGGAGGGGGAGAGGGCAGAAAGAAAATTTAAGAGGGATGGAGAGAGAATGGTGGGCAGGGACAATCAGAGGGGAGAATTAGAAAGGGAAAGAGTTGGAGAGGGAAAGGAAATAGAGAAGGAGAGAGCATTATATCAGAGAGAGAGGAGCAGAGATGAAAAACAGGATGTCGCCACAGACATTCTCTACCGATGACAGAGATTGAGAAGGCATTTCCAAGAATTTGAAATTTTTGATAATACTTGAGACTTCTCTTAGACCATTAATGCTCAAGAACAAAGGGCATCGTCCTTGTCTAAAAACAAAGATTGATGGTCAATGTTGTATGCAGGCCATCGTATGTGCATGGGCCTGATTATGGTGATGGAGTGTCAGTCATGATTGTGCATGGGCCAAGTCCAGTGAGTGCCTGAAGACTTATTGGTATGTATGCCAAATTTGATGGGATTATAGCCATGATGCAAGTGTTGAAAGGGGGGGGGGGAGCTGTTGGAAAACACCAATATTCTAAAATATTGAAAACTATAGGTATTTTCCATGAGACATGGTTAAGAAATAAGTTACCTCTTTTCCATGAGCTATAGCTTTTCACACAATGGCTACCTCTTGATCCTAAAACTATGTGAAATTGTCTGCTCTATATAAGAAATGATGAGTAGGCCCACATTATCTTCTCATCAAGACACACATGGGTTCTTTCTTTTGCCAATTGTAGTGGGTGCATGCCCTACCAACAAAGACCATGATGCCAACATCAGGGACCATGATAATGCCTCCAAGAAGCATGATCTTGCCATTGGAGGATACAAATATGACCCTAGTCAGGCTTAAAATTTTTGTTTTCTTTATGTTATTATTTTCTCTATCCTTTCATGATTTTAGATAGGCCTAAGATTTACTGTGAAAATGTAGATCATCTTTTCTAAGAATTTCCAAAGAGTGCGCCTTAAGGGTCTGTTGCCACTCCCTTCTCATCGGGTCCACCTTGTTTATCTTTTTGAGTTATGGTCAATTTGGTACATGAGCAAGTTCCTTGCACTACTTAGAGCCATCTAATTCTTTTTTCATTGATGTTCAATACCCTCCCGTGCTTTCCCAACATCATCCCACTCCGTTCATGCACTGTTCGTGGGCACTTAAATTTCTATTATAGTTGTCTAGACCACTTTAATGCTGCCGAGGGCTGATACAAGACCTTACTTACAAGCTCGTGACTAAGCCTTACAATTTGGTCACATTTGTCATGTTTGTTGTGTGCAACTTTTGCTCTTATCTCACACTAGAATGCACATCACACATTTTTTTCCTCTGATATGAGGCTTAACAAGCTCTTGATTGTTTGATCAAAAGATTGAAGGCAATGGAAGGCATTAAATCATATATTCAGAATATTAGTGCACCAAGAGCGAATTATCTTTTCGTCTAGTATAGATAAAAATCTATACTTATAGGGCTTATTAAAGGACTCCTTAAAGGTGTTTAAGTGTCTAGCCTCCACTGATTTCCACACGATCGTTGGAAGATTAGATCTTCTCTTTATCGCTCTTCATAAAGAGAGAATGAGAAGAAATGAGGGAGTTTTTGTAAGAGGTTTTTATGGGCACTCTTATGTGTGATCTCTCCTAATTTATAGACATTAGGTAAGTGAAATTTTTACAAAAACCTCAGTATTATGTCTATATCTATTGACATTCTTATACTTTATGTGATAGGATTTGAGGTTGATAAGCCTTCAAATTTTTTTGATCAAAACATCAAAAGTAGTGGAATACATTGAATCAGATATTCAAAACACCAAGACAATAAGAACTTCTGATCCCCTCATGTAATATATATATGATAACATATTTATAAGTTTCACTATTGAAGGAGTTCTTGAAGCTATTCAAGTGTCTCGCCTCTATGGTATCTACTTGATTTTCAGATAGTTGGATATGCTCTTTAAGCTGTTCACCAAATAGGGATAACGAAGAAAGAAGATAATTCTTACAAGGCTTGTATAAGCACCTTGAGTTGTGGTCATTTCCCTCCTATTTATAAACATTTGGTATGTGGATTTTTTTATAAAAAACCTTCATAATTATGTCTATATCTACAAACATTTGTAGACCTTATGTGTGTGACCCTCTAGGTTATATATCTCACTAGTTTATAACTCTATAGACCCAATGATATCTTATTGGTGAACCTTTTGTAATTATCTGCATCAACATATAAATGAACTAATTAAGTATTGATTCAACCCAAAAAATAATATGAGAACTTCGTGCTACATCTAATTTATGACATTTTGGAGATCATGTGCCTAGAGATTTGTAAATCATGATCAAAACACGATGATTTATCTATAAGATGTCTTTAGTGTCTTAAGTCAAATTATCTCTTATATAATCATAATATGAATCAACTTGATTGCCAGATTGGTATAATAATATTTAGGGATTTATACGAATTAATTCGAGGAACTTTTTATTTAAAGGTCACTCTCTTTTTTAGATCAGAGAGTGTTACTTGATAACATGCAAAATTGAACAAGAAAACATGCTCATCCTTGTGATAATATAGTTAAAAGAGTCAATATCATTTATGTTTGTTGCATGTTATCATATGTTTTTGCCAAAATGAAAATCCTTGAGATAAATGAAGAAAAATATTTTTTTACAACCATTAAGAGAGTTTTTAAATGTGCTAAATTCTCTGTTTTTTTACTCTTTAAATGCTAAAACAAACTCCTTAAAATTCTGCAATTTCTGTCCATTAAGGAAGCTTTTTTTTAACAAAAGCCCTTAATGCGCTTATCCGATTTAATGGGCTTCTTAGTCTATGGGCAGGATGTGTATGGAGAAAACTTCAACCAATAGCAAGTGGAAGCACAATGTTGCGTGTAATGCGAAACATACAGAGGAATAAAGCACATGTACCTGGCGCTTTTCACGGAAGTGCAACACCACCAATGGCGATTAGCTCAATTACCGGCGAGACGAGATTGAAGCACACCGAGAGTGCAGAGCAAAAAGCATCACGGACCAAACTAACCCGCATAACCTTGAAGCTCGGGTTGGTTAGGTTAAAAAGGGGGAAGCGGAGAAAAAATCCTTGTTCTTGATTTCCCGTCCAAGAGTGAGCTTGGTGATGAGACGGGACCGCGAGGTCGTCGATTTCACATGGTCTCATGTCAAAAATAATGCCGAACTTACCAATTTTGGGAAATTAACTCGAATTGAGGGGTATAATGGTAAATAAGGGTCGAATCCACAGGGAAATAAGGTATTTTCGAGAGATCTTTTAGAAATTGATCCAATTGGACAATGAATTGAGGTGAGAAATTAGGGAAAATGGTAGATTTAGAAAGATAACGCAAAGACGTATCCACGGAATAAAAAATCACTCGATTTGGATTAGTAATCGCGGAGAAATCAAAGAGCGAAGTAGGATGAAATTTCCGAAAATTGGAAGATTGAAAACTGAAATTAAAGACTAAATTAAGCTAAATTACGATCCTAAATTATAAATTATTGATACATGACGATAGATTAGAGGGAAAACAAGTATTCTAACCCGAGGTGGTGATCGAATCGATCCAATTGATCGCCGGATCGACGGCTATTCATTCCGCGAATTCGAACACGAACATCGGTGTTCAAGAGACGAATTCTCCTTGATCGATCGACGAAATCTCACTTTTAATCACTCCGTGGACGCGGAATCGATTCTAGAAGATATTAGAAATGAGAGATTCAAGCATAGATGTGTTTAGATAGGTCAATTGAGCGAAATCATCCGAGAATGTCTTAAAAAATCGAAGAACGCCTCAATTTATAGGCGAATTGGGCGTAACCGTCCGATGGATGCGTTTAATCTCCATCAACGGTCCGGATTAAACGCATCCGGACGAAGCGTTATAAATAAATCTCAATTGTTCGATCGCAGATGGACGCTTCGATGAAGCCGTACGTTTTATGCGTTATTAAACACATCAAATTGTGCCCGTTGGATCGCGATCCAACACTCCTGATGCGTTTCCACGCGTTGAATCATGACCTTTATAATTCCGCTTTTAAGACACGTGCGCGATTGATGATCCGGTTGAATTTTGGTTCACGTGATCCACGCGTGTCATTCACTTAGATCGCATCGTGTCTTTGATCCAACGCTTCTGCATCAGCCACGTCGCCTGCATTTTTAAAATGCCGTGTGAACTAGTCCCACACAGCTAAAATCAATAGAATAGGTTGGGTTTATAATACGTGACAAATGTAAGAGTTAATAATTTGTCTTCCGATAATTGGAAGACTTATATATATTATAAAACGTATATATTACGAATAAATATAAATAGCACCCATGTGTCACCTCTGCACCATGCAGGCGCTCGCGTGGGCCCGCGTGGCTCTACCACGTGGCCCCAGTGCCACGTCGCACCCACGTGGGTCCCGCGCGAAAATAAACCCCCTTTTTAATGTTTTTTCAATAGATTTAAATTGAAAATAAATTCAGAAAATTCCAAAAAAATCCCTATAAATTAGAAAATTCATAAATTTCAAAATATAACTCCAAATTAATCCAAATTTCTTTCATTTGATCTGAAATTTAATTATCTATCATTATAAAAATTCAAATTATTTAAATAATATGAAATTTAATTCTTAATTCAAAAATACATTCATTTCTTTAAGATTTTAACTTTAGAAAATTAAATGAATGTTCATAAAAATGATTTCTCTCCTTATTTAACTTTTTAAAAAAACTTATAATCTCAAGTAAAGATAGGTTATGAAATCATTTATCTTTAATTCATCATAATTAACCCTAAATTAAAGCATTTTGAGATTATAACATAAAATTGCATGAAATGATAGAAATGCACTCAAGGTATGATAACATGCATACAAATGGAATGTTTTATGCCTTAATTTGCATTAATAATCATGTTTTATCATGTTAAGATTGCATGTTATCACTTGGCCTGGAGGACAGAGCAAGAGGAAGAGCCAAAAGTCGTGCCAAGAGGTGTTCGAAGTGAAGATCACATACTTTTCTGGGAGATCGGCCTTATTTCGGAATCTTGAAGCATAGTTAAGAGATGTTTTCTTTTCTTAGTTCTTTTCGGAATGATGATTTCAATCGATTCAGTTTTTTTTCATATTCAGTAATTAGTTTTTTTTACTGTTTTTGGGATGAATGTTGTCGTATCTTAGAAGGACTAACAGATTTTAGTCATTTCATACCTCTTGAAGTGAGCATTTTCGTCTTTCTCTTTCTTTTATTCTTCGTGAATTTGCTTCTGATTGGCGTTATATTAGGATTTATCTGATTGCGTCTTTCTCTTAATCTTCTTTTCTTATTAAATTTGACTCAGTCGATGGTTGCAAGAAAATTTTCTGAACGTAAGTAGGAGATTTAGTTTGATTTACGGTTGAATTGTTTAGAAAGCATTTTAAAACATAAAAAAATTATTAGACATAAATTCTCCATAACTCCGTTTCTTTCTGATTAGATAACAGAAAGCCTATAAGAGTAGATATAGTAAATGTAAGTAAGTGAAATTCGAATGATCGATTTTTTGAAGACCTGTTCTACTTAGGAAGAATAATAAAAATCATAAAGATAAAACAGAAGAATAAAGTACAGATTATAGGGTTAAAGAGAAGAGCAGTAAAGAGAAAACGATACAATAAAAGAATAAAAACTGATAATAGTAGTTATAATTAGAGAAAAAAACTCTATCAAGAAAAAAAGAGAAAGGAATAGCAATATTCAGTCAAATTTAGTCTGTTTAGATTTCTCCCTTAAGATTTACTAAATAGGAAAATAAAAAGGCTACATATAAGAGTAACAAATTCTTTTCTTTAGGTATGCTGAAAGAATAAAAGAAAAGAGAGGAAAAGAGAAATTAATATTGCCTCCCTTGGATTCGACCCCTTACTGAGCTGTACTTTGGAAAGTTAAGAGGATAAGGGAAGTGATTTATGATAGATCACATTGAATAAGTGCAATCAATTCAAGTACAATGACATAATATTTACATCTTTAAAAGGACTTATCATTACTCTGTCTAGATATTTCTCTATCCTTCTCGAATAACCCTCAAATAAGAATACTTAGACCATTTGTTTAAAGACTAGTAGTCGATGTATTATAATCTCATTATAATCCCCTTAGTCATTTTATATACTCATAGATTTCACTACAAACATCCCACAAGAATACCAATTTTTTATTTATTTCACTGAATAAATGAGATATAAAGTGTGATTTGGCTTTAGGCCGCATAATATCTACCACATCACATGAGCATACATGCTAGGCACACTTAGCACTATAAGTCATGTGAGTGTAATTATGCATCCACACACACATCTGCCTCTTTTGTGTCTTGATGTCATCCATAGGTTAAATGAATACTAAAGGTCTACCCTAGCTCTCTCTAGTGTGTGTGTGTGTGTTTAATTTCCACCCTCATCGAGTTTCGCCATGTAGATTCGTGGCTAGTTGTGTGGGTTGTGATTTCCTTGTTCTCAAATGTGGAACTTTGTTTTATCATAGTGATTTGCATAATCCTTTTTCCCTCACCCTAGGGATGGAATGGTTTCTCCTTTCACCCCCAATTCAACTTTAAAGGTTGAGATTTGTTTGGGTGTGATATTCAGCCTAATTATTTATCCCTAGGTTTCCTTAGAAGTCTCACCGATGCCAGTCCTAGTCATTGCACATCAAGTAGGTCATGTCCCCATCCCTTCCCATAACAGCATTCATCTTAGGTTAGGCAAGCACATAATCATGGAAGAGCATCTTGAAGACTTCTATGAGGATTTTGTTCCTGACCTAACTCCATCTCAACCATGTGACAAGTACTTTCAATTTTTAGATGAAATCCATGATGTGGGGTTTTAAGAGGCAATCATTTAACTAGATCCATCAAGGTGGTATATGAATGCACCTGCTGATTGGAGTCTCAAGCTCAAGGAAACCCATGACAATCTGAACCCCTCATTTAGGTCATGGGTGAAACAACCCTATCATACCCCTATGCTAAAGATGACCTGCCTCCTTCTACACCTCATGATGATTGACTTTATGATTCTATGATCCATGTGATTGCAGTAGGCATCTTCCTGATTTGGATGGTCAATGGAACCAAATCTAGAAGAGTCGAGGCTTAATATTATGAGGGTTCTAAGGAATACCTTGATTACAAAGCTAGATTGTATGCTCCATATTATAGGGACAAGGATTCTCAAGTGCCCCACTATCTCTGCCTGTCCATCTTTCAACCAGTATCTCACATCATAGTCAAAGCATGATCAAGACAAATTTGGACCTGGAAATTGCTACAATCTCTGACAGGTTATGTTACCTTTTTTAGAAAAAAAATGGATTAGAGAACTTCTCTCACTTTGAAAGAAGCTCTCAATAAAGCAAGCCATTTCCCCTGAATGATTATTCTTGAATAATCTAACAGCAATTAAAGCCCTCAATAAACAGTAATTGTAAAGGGTGTTCTTCTAATATACACCTAATACCTTGTATGTAGGCTATAAATAGAGCTAGGGCTCCAAGGATAACGCATCTTGGAATATATCTAGCCTTTTGGGTTCAGAGAGGATTGGGAGTAGCTCTCCAAGTGAATTCCCATGGTTGCACCTGATTTTGTAGTCAATTCTTAAGAATATGACCTTGGATTGTATCACAGTCTTCTTTGTCAATGAAAATTCCATGGTTATCGTATAATGCAAATAGAGAATAATCAATCATTTACTCATCATCTATGAATGGCTGATGTCTTTGAGTCGAAAATTTTTCCATTAAGTGCATTTCATTGCTGTTGATGGAAAAAATCTCGTGCCAATGGATACACCATGCTGAGTGGAAGGAACGGGAGAATTTTAATTTTTTCAAGGGAATTTGGAATGAACCCTCAAATTCTCCTTAAAAATGTCAGTATAGAAGAAAAAAAATGCCTTATACATCATTTCTTGGGCTTTTTTTTGGAGTTACCTGAGACCCGCTTTGCAGACTTTTTGCGTCCTCCCTTATCCTGCAAGGATTAAAGATTAAAAACTATAAAAAAATTCAGCACTTTGTTAATGCTTATTTGCTAAAGGTTTAGGGTAAAGAGAAAATTAAGCACTTTGTTTTCTCTTTAAATCAAGAAAGAAACTTTTAGATTGAAAGAAATCACGTACAAGTACATCTCATCTTCGGCTATGATGATGTGTTGATGTACAGTCCACTGAGTTTACAGCGCTACCATAAGTGCAAGTGGGCCCAAAGACCCATGGTGAAGAACCAGTTTGAACATGTTCATGGACAGTGAGAACATCTCATCTTAGACTATGATCAGATGTTAACTGGCATACTAAGATACATGTTGAACATGCTTATTGAATGCCTTTATCCTCAAAAGAAAATCTCATCTTAGATCATGACGAGATGTTAGATGACATCCAAGCATACTAATCAAATATGCTTATTGTTCTTTTTATTTTTTTGAAAGTACCAAATATGAATATTGTATATTTATTGATTCTTGCAATCCGAAATTCCAACAAGATGGTCTTATGAGGAGAATTACATAAATATGCCAAACATATTTACATAATGCATATACTAGAACGCCAGACAAAAAATACTTATTTTTTTTCTCTAAATCTGAAATTGGCACCACAATATAGATATAATGTATAGACGATTTGAGACATTACCTTCCTGTGCTGCCTGTAGGCAATCTGACCTGTCAGCTCCTGCCCACTTTTTAGTTACATAAACCTAAAATAGAAACCAAGACCATCGATCACATGAATACTACTAATAATCATGCAGTATTTAATGGAGAAAATAGAAGTCTCATTTTGTTACCTTTCTTCCATTATCTCCAGTGTACCAATGACCACACGAAGCAACAGCAGAGACTCTCTTCTTAACAACATCCTTTGGGATAGCAACAGAAATTCCAGCCTTACCTGAAGCCTTAATTCCCTTACCATTCTTTCTTTTTTGTGATCTTCCTTTTGTGCTTGTTTCATGATCTGCTCCTTTACTCACAGAAGGCTTCTTTGTCTCTCCAAATTGACCCCTACATGAACACCATAAAAAACACTTAACAACAAATATGAATTATAACCTTAAATTATAAGAATGATTATGAGAAGCTAGTTACATGTAATCAAGAATATCGGAATTTATCTGTTGACTTGATCCAATGGGGTTGAAATTGGGTAATCTCCTCCGGACTATATTCTGGATTCTAATATCAGGATGGAAAAAGTATTCATGGCAAGGAGGTCGATTATCTTGAATATTTGGCTGTTGACTTTGACATTGTGTCTTCAGAGGTTGGAATTGTTCCTCACAAAACTGGTCAAATGCAGGCGTTTCTATATTGAAACACTTCGCAGGGTTGACTCTGTTGACTGCACTGATTTCTGACTTTTCTTCGTCAATGGAATTACCTTCTGAATCAGAGTCCAGGAGATGAATCCTTTTAAGAGGGCTGAGTGTTATCTTGGGGAAGACTTTCTTGTTGCTGGATGCTTCAACACTTGTAGGAATTGAGGTGCTGGGAGTGAAAGAGATGTTTGGAGGATTTGACTTTTTGCTATTCAAAGTGGTGAGAATTCGACGGCCATGGAGTGGAACTTTTGAGCTGCTGCAGGAAGAGTGGATTTGCCAAGACGAAAGGGCATCTGCATCCAGACAACAGATCAGATTTTCACATTTTACTCAATGAATATCAATAGAGAAAGCACCAATAGAAATGGATTGACAAAGTGAGCGAGGTGTAAACCAAGGAAAATGGATCACATTGATGTTTTCTAAGAATGCATAAGATAGATCATTCTCTGGATATCTATTCCTATTTCTTAATATTTCATCAAGATACAAAGGAGGATAGTCTCAGGCTTTGAGGAGCCATCATCTTGGAAATAAATTAATCGTTGGCTCCTTTAGGAGAAGACTGGGAATCCATCTCAAATGCATATTCCCCAACAAGAGCGCAGAAAAGATTGCACCCCACTAACTGTCCTCTCTCACACTCCCCACAATTTTTGTTCATATCACCAAGAACTCATTGTATAAAAATTCCTTCAATGTAAAAGAAAATACCACTAAGCTAATGCACTCAGAATACCCTTTCATGCTTATCTTACATAAGACCACCACAAAGTTTGTGATGACAACTTAATGAGAAAGCAAGAACATGACCATATAATAAACAGAAAAATATAGCACATGAATATCACGCATCTAAACACGGAAAACTGATTGATGGATTTTGTTTGAGTATCCATGTTTTAGGATTTTTTTTCTTCCCACACCAACCATGGAATCATCATTGGGATCGGGTTTCTATCAAAACCTAGGTCCCCTAGAAAGCATTAAGTTTTGACTTTTCAGTTTCATATTCTTAAACAAATCAAAAACCAGTTCAATAAGGATCTAGCTCACAGAGCTGCTGTAATTGAATCGTGATAGTTTCAGATTGGACAACATTTAACCAGACCAGTCCACTTCTGACAAAAAAGTCACATCAGGTCTAAATTGAATTCTTGCCTTTTTTTGTTCTAGTGGAACTGTTGACCCACGAAATCACGGACTCACTCAACCAAAATACAACTCCGAAATGTACAATTTCGAAAAAACCGTGATCAATGCTCACCTCGAATCACGCAATCTTCCTGTGAAGAGAACTCTTCAATGTCATCATCCAAATCAGGGAAACGGACAGCGGTATTCAGGGTGGAGAGGTCGCGAGGAGAAGATTTTTGCCGCGAGCCTTTTCTCAAGCGCCTCAGAGGCGTCTCCCTTTCCGGTGGATACTCTCCTAGTGTTTCCTCCCGAAACCTCCCCTCTTCCTCGCCCATAGCAGACAAGAAAGTACATCCGGACGACGATGCTGCTTCGGGTTTAGCCGTCCGACCGATTCCATCATCAAATCTCTCCTCGTTCGCAGAAAAATCAAGATTAGGTTCTGCTTCGTCGAAGTCAAGGTCGAAACCCAGAGAGAACGAAGGACCGGCGAAATCCCCCATTCAGAGCGAAAATTACCGACAAAAATCACGGTTGCCGATTTCCATCTTACGGACAGCGCGGGAGAACGAAATTTCTATCGCGAGTTTTCCGTTCAAATTCCCGGTAAAAAGGCAGGGCCGGATTTATACGTGTGTGTCTGGACCGCCGTCTCGGCCCGGTTCGCCCCGGTTTAAATCCGGATCGGATTTGGATGTCGGTTTTTCCGATATCCAAAATTCAAAAATCTAAACTCAAAAGGCGTTTCTCCTAAAATTCAAAAGCCCCCACGGTCGCCGCCCGCCGCCCGTTTCCCGCCGCCGATATCTTCAATTCTCCACTCATAGCCTGCCGCGCAACTGCTGCTGCCACTGCCGCCGCTGCCGCGAAGAGGTATGTTTAGGCTGCCAATTGAGGAGGAAGACGAAACTAAGAAGGAAGAGGCCGGGAGGGGGGGGGAGACGGAGAAGGAAGTGGGAGGAAGGGAGGAATGAGGAGAAGGAAAAGGGCGAGATGAGGGGGTAGGGAGAAGAGGGGAAGGGAGGGGGTTGCATCGGGAAGGAAGAGGGAGAAGCGCCACGTGGGGATGGTCGAATTGAAAGAGGGGGTTGAGAGGGAGAAGGGCTCTGGGGGGATCATAGTTCACAATCCGAGCAGATCGTCAATTCGAAGTTATAGTTTTTTTATCTCACGTCTAAGGATTGGCTATCATTGATCAGATCAAAGGATCAAATCGGCTTTGCATGATCAATGCAGGCGATCCGATCAGCAATTATAGAACCTCTGATCTATTTGATCATTGATCAAGGTGCTAATGATCCATCTCTGGCTTTATTGATGATCTGATCGGCGATCACATCATTTTTTTAATTAAATCTCTCTCTCTTCTCTATCCTTCTCTTTGATTGATCCCATCACGATCGAAGCAATCTGATCGGATCCAAATTCATCCTTATATAGTCCTTTATCATGATCCTCTTTATCCTCCGGGGGTTTTGGCTCTCTAATGCGGTTTTGGCTCTCTATCCTCCTTTATCTGATGCGGTTTTTGGCTCTCTAATTATTTTTTCATAAATCATGTTACTAGAGTTTCTTCTTCGATCGATCGTGATTTTAGTCATGTAAATTAAGATATATATAATTGGATTAAATTTTTTTCGAGAAACTTAAGATAATTTACCTTCTTCATCTGCGGATTTCTTTGAAGATTCCAACGGTCTAGTTGTTAAATGGGTTCTGGAGACAGAAAGTCAACTAAACTCTGAGCTTTGTGATCTGGCCAAGAATCCATCGAACACAAAGCTGTTTCATAATTGCTTGTGGAGAATTCTCTGACTCTGATCCCTCCAACTCTCTTAGGTTTTTAATTCACCATCTCGATTTTCAGAAGTCAGCGAATGGATCCAATTCAAGATGCCCATGTAAAGCTCCTAGCCCAAGATTTCCTCAATCTTTCTGTTGGGTTACCCTTCACCACCATTTCTGGCCGGAAAATCGTAAGATCCGAAGCTGTGGGAGTTGTTGTAAGCCGTGAAAGGCGGCGCAATTTGCTTCGTTTCCTCATCGATGATGGCACCGGCTGCATCCCCTGTGTTCTGTGGCTGAACCACTGCCATCCTCTCTTTCCCTCCCCAGATGCAGCACTGCTCGCCAGTGCTGCTGAGGGCCATGCAGCGAGAGCCCAATTGGGCACAATTGTGCGCGTACGTGGTCGTGTGAGTGCTTTCCGAGGTGCTGTGGAGCTCACTGTGGGTGACGTGGTGGCAGAGAGGGACCCTAATGTTGAGGTTTTGCACTGGTTGCAGTGTCTCCGCCTCGCCCGCTGCTGCAATGGCCTCAATGTTCAGCCCTCTGTTGAATTCAAAAAGAGGAAAACTTGTCTGGGAGAAGGCTGAAATGATTGTCACAATTGAGCCGAATTGGGCCCAATTGTGCATATGCGTGGCTGTGTAAGTGCTTTTGGAGATCCTGTGGAGCTCATAATGGGCAATGCGGCAGCAGAGAGCGATTCTAATGTTGAGATTATGCTCTGGTTGCAGTGTCTCTGCTTCGCCAGCTGCTGCAATGTGGCCGCCATGTTCAGCCCTCTGATGAATTGAGAAGGAAGAAAATTTATCTGGAAGAAGGCTGAAATGATTGTCATGTCTTCTAATCCTTTATAGAGAGACTGGATGTGTTAGGTTTGATTTTCTGGTATGTTCTTGATTCTCATCATAGGTTCCCATGTTCCACTTGAATATGCAGTGGATGTTTAAATTTATGAGATTGGCCTTATTGATTTAAATTCCATTTGAGTACTCATGTTCTATGATTTTCTTCTCATCTGCCACCTTCATTACCATTTTTGGCTATTCTTTTATTCCTATATTCTATGTTGTTCTTCTCATCTACTGTCATCATTTCCTAATCTTTGAAGTTGGAACTAGGGAATGAAGATCAGTAGTGAGATTGACACGAACAGATCGCCGTGATCAATAGCTGATCACAGTTGATTGATCAATGATCAGAGAGCTAATCTGATCGATGGGCACCGATCACTACGCCAATCAAATTGTTGAAGTTAGATATCTCCTAGACCATTCAGCAGTCAACTAAAAAAACTATTGAGGGTACTAGATGAAGAACATGATTAATCCAAAAAAATAAAAATTGCATGACTTGTTAAGAAAAAAATAGAACCTTGGACATGCCTCTCTGTCCCAAATCATCAAAGGAAACCTACTCAACTCTAATTAGGCATGGAGGCATATTCTTAAACATATGAACAATGAAATCCAACTCTTATCAATCCAGCTCTTACCAATCAATTGGGGACACAATTACATGATGCACTGATTTTGGCATGAATAATTTAAATAAAAAAACTTGAATGAGAGATCGACAGAAAAATATTATAATTCTAATAAAAAAAGCATGATTTGATGGTAAAAAGGAAAATCACTCAAGCAAGCTTCATATGGGAAAATAGATATTGATACATATACTCAAAACTTCTAATGTTCGATCATACCTTTTATTTTTCAAATGGAAGCAAAATCTCAAGGAAGAGCTGATACCTTATGTGTGTGACCCTCTAGGCCAAAGTACACATCAAATTAACATTTTTAAGTGCCAAATAACTCTTGATTTTCATGTCTAATTTCTTATTTTAATATCCAATAATAATTAATCAATTAATCATGGATCAACTTGACTTACTTAAAAGGTCAAGTCGTCAACACGTCAGGTACAAAGCTATGATATGTCTCGTGGAAGGCAATGGGGAAATGCGACTCGCACGTGGAATATATTTGTTAGTCATTATCATATGCATATGTATGAGCTTCTAGGATTTAGCGTTTCATGGTTAGGGATTCATAGCTCAAAGTCAAAACACATCCACCCTTTTAGAAGGTGTCTACAATGTCTTAGGTCTAATGACCACCCATAAAATTGTGATATAAATTAGTTTGACTGAAAGTTAGGTACATATTTATTCATATAGAGATATAACAACCTAAGGATTTATACGGATATATGTAATGAATTCTTTCTCTAAATAGCACCCAATTCTCTTTGCCCCCTTCCGCTTAGTCTCCCAAATGGCTATGGGATCAACCATCCTCCTCATGTAAGCAGGAGAAGGGATTTATGTTCTATCCACATAAAAAATTTCCTTCTTATATATCCTATGAATAATAAAAATTAAAATATTATTTTAAACATAATTTATCAATGTAGTAGTATCTCATCATTATTTAGTTATCATTCAGATATCCTTTGGCCTCATTATAAACATCACATATTTATAATATTGAATATAAGGTTTATAGTAAAATGAATGAGATGTGTTGACGAAACAATTTTGTGCTGTCATTGAAAACAAACTTCCTCATGTCAAATTTTTTTCCAAACTCACTAATTTCGAGAATTAATTATGAATTGATTAGGGAAATTTTTGAGATATCTTTAAAATTTGATCAAATTGGATAACTAGTTGGGGTGAGAAATTTGGGAAAATAATATTTTTAGAAAGAAGACTTGAAGATGAATTTATGGAAAAAAAAAATCTCTCAATTTAGATTTGTATCGCAGAGAAATAAAGGAGTAAAATAAGGAGAGAAAATTTAATCCCGAAGAGAGAGAAAATCATGAAATTATGTAAATTAAACTAATCTACTAATTAAAATTAAAATCTAATGGATATGATGAAAGATTAGGAAGAAAACACGTAATCTAACCCAAAATCACGCTCGAAATGATCCAATTAATCGCCAAATCAAGGTTTTTCATTCCGCGTTTTGAAAAATAGGAGTTCAAGTGGTGAATTCTTCCTTCTCTCTTGATGAAATATTGATTCCAAACACTCCTCAGATATAGAAATGAGTCGAGAAGAAGAAGAAGCAACATATTTAAGTATTATGCTGTCCAAAAGGTTCGATCGATCGATCGAGAATCAAAGAATGCTTTACACCGTCGAAAAGGGGAAGTATAAATAGTTGAATATTTGGGTGTGGCTATTTGATCGTCTCTTCATCTTTGATCAACGGCTGCGATTAAAAGAGGGGAGGCGAATCGGTGTCCTTAAATTGTGGCTGTTAGATCTTCATCGAAGCGCCCAGATTTTACCGCGTAATTACTTGTACACGAATTGCCAAGAAATTCTTGCCATTTGATCTTCAATAGAAGCCAATGATGCTACCACGCCTCACTCATAAGAGTTCATCAGGCTCTTTAAATCTAGAACCTTTTGATGGACGGTTGAGATCCGTTATTTTTATAAAACGAATCGTCACCAAATCAAAATGCGCCATGTACCCCTCCCAAGTAAGTGAAGATCAATGACATTGATTATATTGACAAATCAAACTTCTCACATCACTTGCGAAGAAATAAAAACACAAATAGTCCCACATTGGAAAAATTAAGGGGACGTGATAGGTATATAAGCGCGACACATATTGGTTAGCTCATGCCCTAAAATTGGTTAGTGCTTAACCACTAACCATGCCCGCTAGTGATGTGCACACGTGTGCACCACGTGATGCACACATATGCCACCACGTGTCGCCACACAAGCATGTTCACCACGTTAGCTTCAATATCAACATACATATAAAAACCATTTTTAAATACTTTAAATTATATTAAATTCAAAATCAATTTAGAAAAATACAAAAAAATTCTAGAAAAATCCTTAAAAATGAGAAAATTAATAACTTTCAAAATATAACTCATTTTTAATCTCATTTTTTATCAAAAATTAAATAATCTATCATTGTGAAAATTCAAATTTAATAAATAACAAGAGAATACATTTTTAACTAAAAAATACACTCATTTTCTTTAGAAAATAAAATTAGAAAAATCAAAGAGTGTATATAAAAATTAAATTCTCTTATTATTTGCAATTAGAATTTAATTAGAATCTCAAATATAAAATGCGAATAATGTACTTGAAAAATTAATATTTAATTATGCATGATTATCCCATTTAAAAATGTATTTTGAGATTATAACTTTAAATTGCATAGAATGAAAAATATGCACATAAAGTATGATAACATACATAGGAATGAAATGTTTTATGCCTTAATTTGTATTAATAATCATATAATTACACGTATATGTTGCATGTTATCATGTGTACATTCAGATTGGCTTATATGCCACTTATTATCAACCAATCTGACTTTCACTTGAGAACCAACCAGGCCCAAACTTTGTAAGAAATCATACCTAAATTTCATAAGAAACTAGAACTAAACCCTACAAGACTTTAGAAGTAAACTTTATAAGAGAATAGAACAAACATTTAAGAGAATTTTGACCTAAAATTTGATTGTAATCACACATTGGAACAGATTGGAATCATACCTAGAAACAAAATGATTAACCTCCTCAACCAAACATGAATGAATCCTCTAGTGAAATTCAATTTGATCACCACACCACAATGAGAAATGCACAATATGATTGAAAAATGAAACCTAATTAGACCTAAGGAGCCCTATTAATTGACACACCTAGACGTTCAGACGAAACTAATAAAAATTTTGAACCCACAAGAATTGGTAATTTGAAATCAACACAATTTGAGACTTTAAACCTTAGAAAACCTAATTCAACAAGAGGAGGTGAGCTGTGCATTGACTTGAAGCAAACATGCACATTGTCAATTTCTTTTGTAGACAAAGGGAGAGATATCTAGATCTTTTGAAAATATTTTAGGACATCCAAAGATTGTTGGGGAAATCTAGATGATCCTCCACCTCCTACTATTTTATTAAAGGAATCCCTCTTTGATCCCTCTCCTCATTTTGCTCCTCCTCCACAACTATCGCCACCACTTCCTCTTTCACTACTATTGTTACTACCTCCTCCTCCTTCTCTATCTTTGTGCATATTGATGGGATTTGATGCTTGATACACTCTCAAAATTTTGATCAAAACATCAAACATAAAAAATAAATTAAATTGAATATTAAAAAAAACTGAGGCACTAAGAACCAATGATCTTATCATCTAGTATAGATCAAAATCCAAACTTATAGGGTTCGTTGAATGAGTTCTTGAAGTTGTTCAAATGTCCAGCCGCTAATGGTATCCACATGATCGCCGAATGGTTAGATCTCCTCTTCAACGCTCTTATCCAAGGGAGAAAGAAAAGAAATGAGAGAGTTTCATTAAGCCTAGCATAGGCACTTTGAGTTGTGGTCATTCTTTCGTTATAGAAATTCATAGGGTAAGTAAAATTTTACAAAAATCCTAAAAATAATGTTCATATCTACTGATATCCACAAACTTTATGAGTGCGACCCTCTAGGTCCATATATGATATTTTGGAGATGTTGTGTCCAGGGCTTTATACGTCATAGTCAATATATAGCCATGCATCCACAAGATGTCTTAGGTGTCTCAAGTTAGAGGACCATATACATAACTCTGACATGAAAAAAACCTGATCGATAGTTAGGTATAATATCATTGAAGGATTCATACAGATCAATTCACTGAAATCTTTCTCACAAGAGCACCCAAAATCTATCCTTGGTGACTCTACATCGATGGCCACAAGATCAACCATACTCATTATATGTGTTGGATGAGCTAGAGTAATTCTTTCTAGATAATTTATGTCCTTCTCGAATATGTCATGACGAAGAATGTTTAGAACATATGTTTAAAGATTATTGATGATCCTATTATGATCTCATCATAATTCATTTAGTCATTGCATATATTGATGGACTTCATTGCAAATATCACACACGAATGACAATGAATAATTTTATTATAATGAATACAATGAGATACATGGAATTGAGATTTAGCTTATAGGTCATATAATATCTATTAGATATGACATCTTCGATTGGCTAAGGCAAAGCCTTGAGCTTGATTTCCCAAGTTTGACTAACTTATTCTTTCTCAAGGGTTAATTTCATGCACAATAGACCTTAAAATGTTATAAAAAATACCTCACTTGGTATTGTTATACATGTTGTCCATGTTGATGATATCTTCATCGTTGAGAGTGACAACCCCTATAATATTCAAATCAAGGATTACTTGCACTAACACCTTACTATATACAATTTGGGAAATTTGAAGTATTTTTTGGGAATCAAGTTTTCTTGTCAACTAGGGAAGTTGATTTTTAACCAACACGAATATGTGCTTGATGTACTTGAGGAGACCAAACTACTTGCCTAAAAACCCCAATTGTCTCCTATTGATAGTAAGCCTATTTTTTGAGATTCTACTTCTCCCTTGTCTAAAGATGTGAACGCTAATTATCGCCTTGTTAGGAAGCTCATTTATTTGATGATCACTTGGCTAGATATCTCTTTTATAGTGGGTCTTCTTAGCTAGTTTATGCATGCACCTTAGAACATTCATTAGCATTCTACTATATGCATTCTTGCATATCTCACGAATGCTTTTGGGCATGGCCTCCTATATGAGTGCCATGGTCACCTTTACATCAAAGCATACTTTGAATCTTGTTATGCGGGTGATCACGGTGATTGAAAATCTCCTTTTGGCTTTTGTACCTACTTGTTTTGGGGGGGGGGGGAATATGATCACTTGGATGAGCCAGAAATAGTGAGTCATTTTTCTCTCCTATGTCAAAGATGAGTATCAAGTTATGGCTAATGACTCCTCCAAGATGCTATGCGTACCCTTTGTACTCCATGAACTTAGTTTTCCCATATAGGAAGCTGTGACAATGTACTATGATAGTCAAGCTGCCATTTTCATTGTGAACAACCCCTCCTTTGATGAGTGCACTTAGCACATTGAGATTCACTATCATGTTGTTCACAATAAAGTCCTTGCTGGCCTTATCAGAACTCACATTGGCATTGATGTATATTATGTAGCCCATAAGCCAATCACACTTCCATGTATCTTATTTATGTTCATTAAATGACATTTATTCATTGTCATTTTTGTGTGATGTTTGCAATAAAGTCTATGAGCATATGCAATGACTAAGTGAATTATGATGAAACCATAATATAATGATCACTAGTCTTTAAACATATGTTCTAAACATTCTTGTTCGTGGGATATTCGAGAAGGGCATCGAATTATCCGAAAAGAATATTACTATATGTTCCGACTCATATGATGAGTATGGCTGATCCTATAGCCATTAGTGTGTAAACACTAAGGATAAATAGTGAGTGCTCTTTCGAGAAAGAGTTCACTAAATTGATTCGTATGAATCCCTGAATAATAATTATAACTAATTGTCAATTAGGTTGATTTATGTCATGATTGTGTATGTGGTCTTTTGACTTAAGACACCAAAGGCATCGTGTGGATAGATGATCATGTTATGATTATGACTTATGAATCCCTAACCATGAGATATCTAAAATGTCATATATTTTATACGCCATGAAGTCCACGAAGATGATTGTGTGATCAAAATGGGATCATCCACCCTCAGTATTTGAGGAGATTGACTCAAGGAATGAGATGCGATGAAATCCTTGGCCAAGGTAGTAAAAATATCAAAGAAGGAGTTCCTAATGATTTTTTCTACACACATTAATACTAACTTGAGTGTTCTACTAGGGTTTGATAGTTAACTATACCATAAGTTATCCATGAGGCTCATGTGGATGAAAGATTATACATACATGATAATCAATGATGGAAAGGTTCCATAAGGGAGTTCTTACTTATTTCATGTCTCTTAGAGTACATAGTGTAACTTGGCATCCAAAGGGCTGACAACTCAACCTATTGATTAGGTTAAATCAATCCTTGATTAATGAATCTATATGTTGACATGGATAATTAATTAAGGTTGGCCAATAAGATGTTATTTGGTCTATAGGGTTATTAAATAGTGAGATATATGGACCTAGTGGGTCACACACATAACACCTATGGATGTTGGTGGATATACACATAATTATGAGGGTTTTTATGAAAAATCTACATACCAAATGTCTATAAATAGGAGGAGAACGACCACAATTGAAGGTGCCCATGCAAGCCTTGTGAGAATTCTCTCCTTTCATTTAACATAAAAATAGAAGAATTAGGTGGGTGGGTAGGTGAAATGGGACACAATATGGAGATGGGTTTAAAAATTGTTCAACATAAAAATTTTCATGATTTTTTTTTGAATTAAAAAACTCTTTCTTCTAACATATCAACTATTCTTCTCCACTTGATTTAAGAACAATGAGGCTTGCATTAGATTAGATCCGTCACATTCACTATATTGAGTTACATAACTGTCAAGTATAGATATAACAAAGATGTTTTATTGTGGCCTAAAAGAAAGTGATGAAGCCCATGAAAGAGGAGGAAATAATATCAAAAGATAGTTCTATATATTCTTTATATATAGCGAGAGTTTGATATTCTTATTTTTCCTTTCAACAAAATGGGCCAATGTACCATTAGTCCCATTTAATCATTAGGCCAATAATCATTAGGCCAATGTATTGTGGCATTTAACGTGTCCCACTTTCATAATGTGTCTTACGAGTACCGCATGTCTATATAAGCAGAGGGGGCAATAATACCCTCTCATGAATAATATCAAACATAGGGCTCTATCATGAGAGTCGAAATCCTAAATGGGACAAAGCCATTGATCTGGCATTTCTTCCAAAGTAAACTGGGAGAAATTTGTCAACAATTTTCGCTGTGAAAACATGTCTAAACGTGTACTATGTCAAGCACAGTCTATGATTTGTTAGTGAATTTGTAAATTAGCCGGTATCCTAGATCTTATTTATCTAAGACCTTTCCTACAAATACCTTTGCGAACAAAATGTAAGTTTTTTGGTCGTTGGACAAAACCTTGGTTGCATGAAGAGGGGGGGGGGGAGAGAGAGAGAGAATAATCGGGGAATCTGTTTTCTCATTAGCTACATCAGAATCCTATGTATCATAGCATAAAGATAGGTAACATGCACGAAAAGCTCTAAAGAGACACCATTCAAGAATACGGCACTGAGGAAAATTTCACAAAAAAAAAAGACATTACATAAATCACCATTTAAGCAAAGATGAGACAACACTCTTCTCTTTTGCTATTTATTTATGTATTATGTATTGGGTCCTCTAGGCAGACCATTTTCTCCTAGCGAAAGCCATGAGTTCAAGGACCGGTGCCCAATCCCGTTGAGTGTTTATTTAGTTGCAACTGTTCATTTAGTCATTTATGAATGCAACGTGCAGAATTTGACAAAATAAGACTGAGAGGCTTGTTCATTTTTTTGATACAAGGATTTTTCTCCGCATGCGAGCAATTCAGATTCACACAGTAATTTGGAAGTTCTTTGATTTTCGTCACCCTTTCGCATTACAAAATTGAACATGTCTTGAATGTCTTTATTTGAACTTTTATGTTTGATTTGGAACTTAAATCACCCTAAGATTCCGACGTCAAAATCAAGCAACCATGTTTGTCTTTAACCGTAGTTCGAACGGTTTTTTCATAAAGGTAGAGCAGAATTTTTCTAGCGTCCAAATAGACACTTGATGTAATGGGGTACTTCAACAACGCGCCGAATATAATCTACGAAAGATTCCCCCATGACGCTAGTGAACATGAAACCATCTAGAATACCAATGCATATTAAAGACAGATTCATGTAGTGGTCAATGATTGAGGGCTTGAAAGAAACCATCTCAATCCGCAACCTGAGGAGAAGGAAGATAAGTTGTACAAAACTCTATAAATTGCGTCTCTGGCGATCTCCCCCTCGTCGCATCACACGAGTCTTTTCTGCATCACATATTCCGTGCTTCTTTCTTTTCCTTGTAAATTTTCATGGCCCCCACTTGCAAGCTTCTCATTGCAACAACCGCGGCCTTGGCAGTGCTTCTGGTCTTCTGCACATCGACGGCTGAGGCTAGCCAGCTGAACACGTACAAATTTCCCGGATTCACCGAGAAGTGGGTTCCATGCAGGAATCGCAAGTGCTGCAACATCATGTACATCGGAAGCTACCGCTTCTACTACATCGACGGCTGGTCGCCATACCTCTACGCCAATGCCAACAACTGCAACGACATGCCCAATCGCTTCCTTTCCAGCAGTGAAAGTTTCCCCTTCAAGAGTGTCAAGCAGATTGACGCTGTTCCTTGAACTCATGGCTTTCTCTAGGAGAAATGGTCTACTTAGAGGACCCAATAACTAATACATAAATAAGAAGGGAAAGAGAAGAATATTGTTTCCTTTTCACTTAAATGGTGATTATGTGATATGTATTTGTGATGGCATTTTCCTCGGTGCCGTATTCTTCAACGATGTCTTTCGAGCTTTTTGTGCATGTAATTAACTTGTATGCTATTGAGACATAGAATTCTGATATAGCTAGTGAGAGAATGGGTAAATAGCCCCATCTATCCCAAACTTTTAAAGTTTTCCCTAATCTATCCCAAACTTTTTTTTTCGCCCCATCTATCCCAACCTTTTTTCTCTTTCCTCAATCTATCCCAGCCGCTGACATGGACTTTAATGAACTAAAACTTGGTTTGATTATATCGTTGTTGTGTGTTCTAATTCATGCAATACATTTATAATACCTCACTTAGGACAGTGGTAATCAAGGGTCGATCCTCAGGGAATCTAGGTAATGAGGGTTGAGACGAAAGTAGAAGAAGGGATGAATTCCTATAGTGGAGAATATTAGAAATTAGAAGAGGAATTTTATAAAGATAATGGATGTAATTGGGTAGATTATGTTTCTGTAGTCCTAATTAGAGGAGAAGAGATGAGAATTAGAAGGGTAGAGATTGATTGAAGGTGGAGAAAAGAGAAGTGAAGGGGAGAATAGAGAGGTGAAATAGTATAAAGATAAATGAGATGGTTTGGGTATGATTTGTGGAAACAAATGCAATAACCTACGATTAAAATAGAATAAAAGATCCTACATTATCCATGGAAAAGGCTTACAAGAGAATCCCTCCTCAGAATCTTCCCACAAACCTCGTGTTGGTGCCAATCCTAGGCCGGGTAGTGCTTGATTCCCTACGACGTCGATCTCCTCTTGTTCTCCTTCTCCAGAACAAACTCTAGTATCCGATGATGCCTAGCTTGGGCCTAAGCTTCTCCCCCTTTCCTGCTGGTGACCTGGTGTCAAGAGAGAGCCAAAAGACAAGAATTTCGGAATGGAAGAATGAGTGCTTTTAGGAGTTAGGGTTTCCAACAATCTGACGGATGAGAACAATTCCCGGTGATTCCAGGAGTCCAACGGAAAATCCGACCGTGCGGATGGAAAGAGCACGACGAGGTTGGTATCCCACCAAAAAATTCAGCTCAATCGGACAGCTGGATCAGAAGATATCAGCCTTCCCAGTTGGAGCATTCCTGGCCGTCGATCTGATGGTCTAATCTTCTTAATATAGTCACTAACCGATGAGCCCATGCGATCGTGCCACGTCGACTGGAAGCTGACCGTCGGATGCTCGCCACGTCACCTGCACAGGTTAGTGACTAAACGACAAAATAATAGGTAAGCAAGTGTTTCTTCTTCGCGCGAATAAGAGAGCGCCACGTCGCTCTCTTATTCTCGCTTCGCGGTCAAAGAAGACGGCGCGCGTCTTCCGCCTCACCTTGTAGTTCCGAAAATTGTAGATATGCCCCTGACGCTCATAAATAGACAAGAAATGATTAGATTAATTAAACATATGCCCTCAAGATGCCCTAAAATTCATTTAAATCATTTCTAAAATTCTAAAATATATATTTTGCTTTCTAAATTCATTTCCTTGTCAGTTTATAATCTGAGAGAGATATTTAAATATTATAAAATCCAGGAAATACCATAAAAGCATAATGAAGAAAAATTAAGTAATTTAATCATAATAACACATAAATATATTCCTTTTAAGCCAAATGTTCATGAAAATTCAGAGTTAAAGGTCATGGATTTATGTGTTATCAAACTTAAATTAAGTCCAATTGGCGCCAGCGTCGTGTCCACGTAAGCTGCCTCCCTCCCTCCGTCTCTCTCCCTTCCTCCCTCCCTCTCTCTCCCTCCCTCCCTCTCTCTCCCAGCCTCCCTCCCTCTGTCTCTCTCCCGGCCTCGCTCGCTCTCTCTCCCAGCCTCCCTCCCTCCCTCGCTCGCTCCCGCTTCCCGCCCTCCCCCCTCCTTCTCTCTCTCCCTCCCTCCCTCCCTCCCTCCCTCCGTCTCTCTCCCTCCTTCCAGTTCGGCGTCACCCCTCTCTGCACTCACCGTGCTTCCGGTCAACAGTTCGCGTGCAAGACCATCGCCAAGAGAAAGTTGGTCAACAAGGAAGACATAGAGGACGTCAAAAGAGAAGTTCAGATCATGCACCATCTCACAGGCCAGCAGAATATCGTGGAGCTGAAACGCGCTTACGAGGATAAGCAGTCAGTGCACTTGGTCATGGAGCTCTGCGCCGGAGGAGAGCTCTTTGATAGGATTATCGCCTAAGCGCATTACACTGAGCGAGCAGCGGCTTCCCTTTTGAGAACGATAGTTCAGATTGTTCATACCTGTCATTCCATGGGCGTCATGCACAGAGATCTCAAGCCCGAAAACTTTCTCTTCCTCGGTAGCGAGGAGGATTCCCCTCTTAAAGCCACGAACTTTGGGCTCTCTGTGTTCTTCAAGCAAGGTCAGCTTCTCAAATTTCTCTCTTTGAATCGCTTCTGTCTCTTTCTTTGAAATGACGGTATTATGCGGGTCAGGAGCGGTGTTCAGGGACATAGTGGGTAGTGCATATTTTATAGCGCCGGAGGTGCTGAAGAGGAAATATGGTCCGGAGGTTGATATCTGGAGCATCAGCGTGATGCTCTACATTCTCCTTAGCGGAGTTCCTCCCTTCTGGGCAAGTAAGAATGGAACTTCGGAGGGATCTTTAAGCGCTGATTTTGATGTGAATCGTTCGTTTTTTTAGAAACGGAGCACGGGATTTTCAACGCGATACTGAGAGCACACGTGGATTTCAGCAGCGACCCTTGGCCGAATATCTCGGCCGGGGCCAAGGACCTCGTCAGGAAGATGCTGAATTCGGATCCTAAACAGAGATTAACGACGTTTCAAGTCCTCGGTATGCTGAAAAATCAAAAATTTAGATTGTAAAATGTCCTTTAAAAAAATCCCTTTCTGCGGTAGATCATCCGTTGATCAAAGACGGAGAAGCGCCCGATATCCCTCTCGACAACGTCGTGCTCAATCGGCTGAAGCAGTTCAGAGCGATGAACAAATTCAAGAAAGTCGCTCTCCGGGTAAGCCCAAAAACACTCATAAGTCTTAGTATTTCAGTGAGTGAAATTTTTTGTGTCTGGGTTTTAAAGGTTATAGCGGGATGTTTATCGGAGGAGGAGATACAAGGCTTGAAGGAGATGTTCAAAGCCATCGACACTGATAACAGTGGAAGTACAACGATGGAGGAGCTCCGACAAGGACTCTGCAAGCAGGGAACGAAGCTGTCCGAACACGAAGTGAAGCAGTTGATGGAGGCCGTGAGTTCCTCGGAAACCCTTCTATCTTCTTCACGAGTTCTTCTTCTTCATTGGTTCTTCTTCATCATCAGAGAGAGAGGGCGGGAGAGAGAGAGAGAGGGAGGGAGGGAGGGAGGGAGAGAGAGAGGGAGGGGGGCTCTCCCGGCCTCCCTCCCTCCCTCTCTCTCCCGGCCTCCCTCCCTCCCTCCCTCTCTCTCCTGCCCTCCCTCCCTCCCTCCCTCCGTCCGCTCGTGCGTTGTCTGGTTTTAAAAAAACGCTAGCGCGGCCTAAGCTGATCCGGAGAAGCTGCCAGTCTTGTCATGGCTAGAGTAAATGGTCCAATCTGGGTTTACGAGCAAAGTTTTTTTTTAAAACCAGACAACGCAACGCAAGCTACCCTGCGTTTCTTTCATCTCTCTCTTTGTGAAGATACTTTATTTCTATCTCTTATCGGCTTAGTTGTTAATCACTGCCTGAATCGGCTTATACCCAACAAGGTTGGATTCGGGAGGATTCCGCGTTAGTCACGATGATGAAATTTTGATGACGAGACCCCGGGGTCGTCACTGGCTTAACCCATCTATTGAATATCTCCCCGGCGATTAAGATTAGAGCTTATGGTATCCCGAAGAGAGAGAGAGGACACAGTTGGCCATTAATTTTCAGGCGTTCGCTCCATTTCAGACGCATACCGAGGATCTTATCCCCTTCACCAGCGGATAACATGCTTCTTTCTACGATCAGGAAAGTGGATACGTTGGCTACTCCCCCATCACAAGTGCCTGCAGCAGACAAGAGGAGAAAAATATTGAATGTCATCCTGAATAATAGAGAAAGGCCAAGAGTGTGATTGTCAAGAGGTGCACAAAATCTCCATAACCTGCCCGCCCCCATGAAACACTGTCTCCATGCTGCCAGGCGGACCCATCTCTCTCTCTCTCTCTCTCTCTCTCTCTCTATCTTTCTCTATAACTTCGAGGACGTGTCTCTCTATTTTCCCGCTGCTATTACCTCACCTTGCGCGGTCAAAAACCAATCCGTAGGGGAATTGGGGAGGCAAATCCAATCAGCACCGGGAGAGAGAGGGCGGGAGGGAGGGAGGGAGGGCGGGAGAGAGAGGGAGGGAGGGCGGGTGAGAGAGGGAGGGAGGGAGGGAGGTCGGGAGAGAGAGGGAGGGAGGCCGGGAGGCCGGGAGAGAGAGGGAGGCGGGAGAGAGAGGGAGGGAGGAAGGGAGAGAGACGGAGGGAGGGAGGCAGCTGACGTGGACACGACGGCTGATGTGGACACGACGCGGGCGCCAACTGGACTTAATTTAAGTCCAGTTGGATAGATGGGGCTATTTACCCTAAGAGAATAGATCCCCGATTACCCTCTCTCTCTCTCTCTCTCTCTCTCTTCCCCCTCCCCCCACATGCAACCCAGGTTTTGTCCAACGGCCGATTCTCTAAAATTTTTACACTGCGGTCGCAAGGTATTTCTGGGAAAAGGCTACATTCTTGCCATGAAAGTTTAGACAAATACGAGCTAGGCTATCCGTCTAATTTGTGAACTCATTGAAAAATCATAGATTGTGCTTGACAAAGCACACTACATGTCATGTTTAGACGTGTTTGCACAACGATAATAATTGACAAACCTCCCGATTTACTGAGGAAGAAACGCCCAATCAATGGCTGTGTCCCCTTTAGGCTTTCGACATTCACGATAGAGCCCTATGTTTGATATTATTCCTGAGAGGGTATTATCGGCCCCCTTTGCTTGAATAGACATGAGGTACCCGTAAGACCCATTATGAAAGTGGGACACGTTAAATACCACAATACATTGGTCTAATGAATATACGTCCATTTTGGTAAAAAGACAAAAGGATATCAATCCCTCTCTCTCTCTCTCTCTCTCTCTCTCTATAATAAAACATCTTCATTCTATCCATACTTGCTCATTAGGTAATTGATTGTAGTGTTCGCGACAGATCTACTCCAACGCAAAGCTCATTGTTCCTGAAGCTAATGGAGCAGAATAATTGATCTCCTTGAAGAAAGCTCAATAATTCAATAAAATTCTTTAACATTTTTATGTTGAATAATTTGTATTGGACCTGGAGAACATGAAATTCCAAATTCAAAATATTTATGGGGCAATGTTGTTGCTCACAACATTGCAACCTTCCCAAGATCATAATTTTGACCTTTGCCCCAAAGGCTGAGCTAAGTTGACCTACCTCAACATACCTAATATGGAAAATTGTAAACCCATATCAACACCATGTCCAATTTCATCTGCCAACTCAAGTAATTCTTCTGACGGTGATCCACTTATGTACAGGTGCATTGTCCCCTGCCTTTCAATATGTAACTCTACTTTTCTGGATAATCCTTTTCAACAAATAAATTGTTCCAACCCATACATAATCCTATTTCACAAGAGTGGTTGCCTCTCAAGCATCTTCTTTGATATTTAAAAGGACGTGTAGCTCAAGGCCTACTCATTCGTAAAAAATAATAAATTAAAAAAACATATTTTACTAATGCTAATTAGGCAAGATGAACAACTGATCAACCATCCATTGGTGGCGAGTTTGTTGTCATTGGATCTAATTCTACTTCATTGTGCTAAAAAACCACAATAGCTTGCTCAAGCATCAAGTCTAAATAGCAAGAATTAGTTGATTCCCCTTAAAAAATAGTTTATATTCAATTTTTATGAATTTAAATTGGGGTTAAATCATCACCAATCGTACAACTCTGATGTGACAACATTGAACTACATATTCATCTGCTAATCCAATTTTTCACGCACAAACAAAACACATGGAAATACATTTTTATTTTTTCGGGAACAAGTATCCTCCAAATGATTACAAAGACTAAGGTAAGTTGAACTTTGCTTCTTCTCTCAATATATAGACTTAGGTCAGTGACAAAAATCTCCCACTTGATGAGATTAAATGTGACACCATAGTGGATACACACAACATAGAAAAGGTTCAAGGGTTGAGAAGGTGTCTAGATTCGACCATAACATCTCACAAAAATATCAGCTTTGAAAATGATGCATCACCGGCTCTTGATGGTAATATCAATGCTTTAAGTCACTTGCGAAATTCCCTAGTTGGAGGTGAAATAATAGTTGGGGAGAGGGGGCCATTAAATTTCTTTTATGAATTTATATTATCTCTTTATTCTTGTATAAGTTTGGTAGGAACTAAGTAGTACGCTAATGGAAATTACTAATTAATTGGGTAAGGCGGATCAAAGTCCACAGATTATAATTTAACTTGCTCACACTCTCAATTAGTGACCTAATTTTTATGAGTGTTGTTTAGTAAATTGCCTAAGGGCCAATTCTCAGAGCTTCGTGCACCACTCCCTACTATCCTTCTGGTCAATTTGCCTCTCTAAAGCCCTCAATTTTTTACACCAATCGATGCACCCTCCAAGTAGGTCACTTGTCCTTAATCTCACGTGATCTTGCAAGGTAAATAATAAATATACCAAAAGTTGAATTTCTATTTAACTTCCTAGACTTGTCCTCAATCTAGTTGAGATTTCCAAATAATCTCCCTCTTACCCTCATGAGTAAGTACGACTTGCCTTTAGTCAACCTAATGTAAATTTTGATCCTAACTATCCCTAGTTCCAAGTGAACTCATAAAATATATAAATAAATAAATTCAAATAAGTAGAAATCAATATATTATGAAAATATCTCCTCATCGATTAGACTTTGACTTTTTAAAATTGACTTTGATAGTGTATAGCCTTCCCCGTGAATATATTTATAACCTCAATAATGAAACAATGTATGCCTAAAATGATCCTTTAAATATGTGTGGAATGACGATCCTAATATGCATCTATGATGAATGGACAACAATATGATTTACTCTTGATTTACCTTTGACGTAGCTGTAGCTCACACTTGAAATGCTAGACCTGACACTGGCAAAAAAAAGTCAATCATTGATTTGCCAAAAGAAAGAGTTTATCGATTAAAAAATTCAATATTTTTATGTTGAATAATTTGTATTGGACCTTGAGAAACATCCAATTCCAAATTCAAAATATTTTTGAGGCAACGTTGTTGCTCACAATATTGCAACCTTCCCAAGATCACGTAATTTCAAAACTTTAAAAATATCAAATTCAGTCCTATTATCAGATTTCACCTTTTTATAGATTTTATATTCGGACTAAATTTAAATGTGACTCAAGCCAAGAAAGTTTATCACGATTTTTCGTCAATTTCACCATATATCTGATATACTTAGTAATATAAATTTCCAAACATAAATTTCTCAATGCCACTTTCTTCCAATGACTAAGAGAGATATAATGATACAGAGATTGGAGAGAGAGAGAGAGAGAGAGAGAGAGCATTAGCTATTCTCTCACTACCTATATCAGAATCCTGAGAATCAATAGCATACGAATCGATTATATACAAAAAAAGCTCGAAAGACATCGTTGAAGAATACGACACCCAGGAAAATGCCACCACAAGTAGGGATCACTTTATCACCATTTAACCGAAAAAGAAACAACCGTCTTCTCTTTCGCTTCTTATTTATGTATTATTTTTTGTGTCCTCTAAGCAGACCATTTTCTCCTTGCATTGAAGGGGATCGGCGTCAGTCTGCTTGACGCTCTTGAAGGGGAAACCGTCGGTGCAAGAGACGGTGCTGGTCAGGATGCGTTCGGGCCTGCCGTTGTAGTTAACAGCGTTGAGCGTTAATCCAGCTCAGCCACTCAAAAAGAAGAACGCCGCAGTACAAAACCGTTTCCTGTCACAACTCTGATCAACACAACTGCTCGACGAAGCGTCTACAACGGATCATTTTCACTATTATAACTACCTCTTGTAATGCCAAAATTACAATCAATCAAATTCTGCTCTATTCTTGTTCTTCCCTCCTTCCTCTCTTCCTATCCTTTCTCTACGATACTCAGCGTGTTCACTAGCGTCATGGGGTAATCTTTCGCAGAGTATATTCCGCGCGTTGCTGACGTACCCGATTACGTCAAGTGTCTGTTGGGACGCTAGACAAATTCTGCTCTGCCTTTATGAACGCGGCGGTCTGACTACGGTTAAAGACAAACATGGCTCCTCGATTTGGACGCGGGAATCTTAGGGCGATTTAAGTTTCAAAACATGAAAGTTCAAATAAAGACGCTCAAGACATGTTCAATTTCGTAATGCTCGAAAATGAACAAGCCGTCCAGTTTTACTGTGTCAAAATCTGCACGTTGCGTTCATAAATGACTGATTGAGGAATCGCAACTAATAAACACTCGACGGGATTCGGCACCGTATATACGACCAGGAATATCCTCAAGTCTACCGCGCAGCCCTATCATTCAACATTTCACAAAATATTTAAGAAAGGAAAAGATTCCTTCCTGCATGCCGCGTGACAGAAGAATAGAACATATTGAATACGAATCCGTCCGTAGGTCAACGATTGAAGGCTGGACAGAACCCCGCTGAGTGCGACAAGGAAGGTAGTCGGGAAAGATCCTTATAAATAGCACCACGGGATCTCCCCGTCACCTCAAACCACGAAACAATCTTGTGCCTTAGATATTCCCTTCGTTCTGTAATGGCCCCGACTCGCAAGCTTCTCGCCGCTACGGCTGCTGCCTTGGTTGTGATGCTGGTCTTCTGCACTTCGACGGCGGAGGCGAGCCAGCTGAACATGTACGAATTGCCCGGATGCAACGGGAAGTGGGTCCCATGCTGGGATCGCCAGTGCTGCAACGTCATGTACACCGGAAGCTACCGCTTTTACTACAACGACGGCTGGCCGGCATACCTCTACGCCAACGCCGGCAACTGCAACGGCAGGCCCGACCGCGTCCTGACCAGCACCGTCTCGTGCACCGACGGCTTCCCCTTCAAGAGCGTGAAGCTGAGTGACGCCGGTCCGTGAATTCATGGCTTTCTCTAGGAGAAAATTGATTTACTTCGAATAAGGAGCGAGTGAGAAAATGCTGCCTGCGCTATCTCCCCGTATGAAAGTGTATTACCCGTAGCGTATTCCTCCTTGATGTCTCTTTGTCTTCTTCGATCTTCTCGTAGATCTGTGCAAGTTTGTTTCAATGAAAGTCAGGATTCTGTCTTAATCGGTGAGAGAACGGATGCCCGCCATTTATAGACTCAGTTTCTCTCTCTCTCTCTCGCTCTCTCATTCTCGGTGTCACCCTCTCTCTGTGATTTTCTCCCTAAGCATCCCCGAGCAGCTGAGCTATATCGTTGCAATTGACTGACAATCTCGGTAACAACTGTAATGGAGATAGGTTTATTATAATCGGAAGAGCATCACTTTATTTCTTTAGATTTGTAACCGTACGAAATCGAAAGGCAAACATCAACGATTAAGAAATATTATAAATATCTTGAAATTCTAGACGGGGTCGAAAATTTCAGGTTCAATTGAATCCCGGAGGTTATGAATTATTTTTATGAAGTCGTCTCATCTGCAATATATCGAATAAAAAAGGTGGGACTAGCTATACAACTATTCTTATTTATTAGTTACGAGGATCCTGAATCCCTCTTAAAGACTACTGCTCCTTTATCGAGCGAAGGGATCCTGAATTTTGTGAGTGGAATCCCTCTTAAAGAAATTTCAACTCCTCTGAGTTGATTCACTGAATTTGTGAACTCCGATTTACTTGGAGAACCCAATAATATGTAACAGTAATGCACAGAGAACGTAGTTTTCCATTCCAATGAAAGATTGTCTATTCAAATGCTTTTTTATAGTATTTTTTGCTTCTGGCGAGTGGCGTTACGCGAATACATGATATATTGCTTTAATTGTGAATATCAATGGGATATGACCATATGCTGATCAAATCTCAGAAACATATCCGAATGGAAGTTGCTGCCGGAGATATAAAGATATATCTATGTAGAGTAGAGAGAGAGAGAGAGAGAGAGAGAGAGAGAGAGTCGCTGTCGGTAAAGGGTACGGAAATTACGGGGAGATCTCCCTCCACAGGCTACTTGATGATTCATCCAAAATATCTTCTGTTTTCACAGTTTCTCTTTTCCTTTTTGCAATAAAATTACGCGCGATTTCTTCAAACAGTTGAATATCTCTTCGAAGCATCTGAACCCAAATTCAGATGAGCACAAATTCGGAGCATCTGAAGATTCCTCCATGCACAAATTCATTTTGAAGACTAGTGCATATTGAAATCGAGTTCGGAAATTGGTCAATGATTTTAGGGGTTCAATGTGAAGAAACCCGGAGGATATGGAAGGTTGGTGACGGGGAACTCTGTAAATATCAGCTCTTGGGAACTCCCCCATAACTTAACCACGAAAGAACTGCCTCAGATTCCAGACATTCGCTTTACTCTTTAATGGCCCCGACTCGCACGCTTCTCGTCGCTACAGCGGCTGTCTTGGCGGTGATGCTGGTTTTCTGCTTCTCAACGGCGGAGGCGAGCCAGCTGAACATGTACGAATGGCCCGGATGCACGGGAAAGTGGGTCCCATCATGGGACCGCCAGTGCTGCAACGTCATGTACAGGGGAAGCTACCGGTTCTACTATAACGACGGGTGGCCGGCGTACCTCTACGGCAATGCAAACCACTGCAACGGGAGCCCGGATCGCGTCCTTTCCAGCACCGTCGGCTGCACCGACAGCTTCCCCTTCAAGAGCATCAAGCAGACGTTCGGCCTTGAACCTTGGACTTTACATGGGAGACAATGATACATAAATAAGCAGTGAATGCGAAAACAGTTGTTCCGAGTCGCTTAATGTGAAGGCATATCCTTCCATACTGTCTTTCTTGTTACTTTGATCTCTCACATTTGTGCCTGTTCCGATTTTTTTATTTGCTATGATAGTTAGTATTTGAACTTCATCGTCTACAGAACAGATGGCGAAACATAGAGACAAACGATCCCTCTCTCTTCGATGGAATAGTGAAACCGCTATTAAAATTAAGAAATGTGCGTTAAGTATAAGTACATCACATACTTTCTCGTAGAAGAAGAAAGGATAGAGCCCCCAAATCGTTCATGTTTCAACAGTTTCATTCCTTGAACATGAATGCTTTTCTCGTCAATGCTGGAAGGCATAAAAAGTGCGCGATGGACAAAAATGGACGACGGGAAAAGATAATTTCTAGGGTGAGAGATTAGAAGGTAATGAATAATATCCGCAATAAATATAAAATGAATGAGTATAGCGTAACACTAATATATTTTCATTTTATTTTCTCGATGCAGTGGATCTGGATTGCTTAAAAAATATACTTACGACTAATTGATGGACAGATAAAAAAATTACGCCCGTATTTCATACTTGGATTTTCCTGCAGAGCAAATTCCGTCGCACTAATTTTCCTGCCTCTAATTTTAAAAGGATTTTAAAATCCGAATGGGTTACACTTGATCTTCCGAACATCAATATTTTTTTAGTCACTTAAGATATTGAACATTTTTTTAAATTTTTATAACTAAATAAAATCGTCTTTTCTAGTAAATAAAAAGTAACGAACAAATAAATGGTTTAGTCCCACCTATTTCATTCGATACATCTTAGAGGCGACAATTATTTCGGAAATAATTCCTTCCATTTATGAGATTTCAAAAATTAGGGATTATCTTGAACTCCCAATACGGATTTGGAACAGGTACTTCAGGACTTTCATCAACAGTTTCAAGATATTTGTCATGTTACTTGATCTTCAATATCATGATGTTTACCTTAGATTTCGAGGGGTTAAAGGCTGAGAGAGTATATAATTTCCCAATCTGTACTCCCGCCGATTAAGCTAGAACCGTAACTATCGATAAAAAAAGAACCAGAAACGTGCACATTTCTATGAGAAGATAGAACAGACCTGAGAGACAAAGGCATCTCGTAGGCAACATTTAAGCCTGAGAGGAAAAGAACTGTATCTCTCGCTACTTATTCGAAATACATCAATTTTCTGCCCAGGTAAGGTCGAGGGTAAAGTCGAGTTTTCCGTTGCAACGCGGAGGAATCTTTTTCATTACTTCATATTTTGCGGAACGTTGACTGGTAGGGCTGTGAGGAGACCTCAGGATATTCATGGCCGTTCATACGTTGCCCAGTCACGTCAGGCGTCTGTACAGTCGCTGTTTTGAAACTCAGGAAACCGCAGGGTTTTCAATCGGTATTTAACGCAGCGTGCAAGCAAAGACTAAATAAAACTAGGCGGGTCTCATTTTGGAAGCGGGAATGTGAAAACTTCGAGAGCCTGATGTGGGGAATGTTTTTCTCGCGAGCGAGCGATTCAGATTCAGACATGAATATGTAAATCGTTGGAAACTATCACCTCCCATCGACTGTGGGAACACCTTGTGCGAGATAAAGACGCGCCAATGAGGGTAGTCTGTGAGAGGAACGATGAAATAGAAAAACATGATTTTCTCGCAATCGCGCAGACCTCGACATTGAAATTAATGTTTAACAACCAGCAGAATATAGGAGCCTGTTTCTGTTTTGCTACTTCCGGCGGTACCAAAAAAACCTCATTCATAATTTGGTATACGTCTCTTGAGCACTCATCGAAAGGCAACGAGCAGAAGAAAGAGAGAGGGGAGAAAGGGAGGGCTACAGTCTACATCGAGGGCGTAGAGATAGAACTGCGAGAGATACAGCAAGAAGAAAGAGAGAGCTACGACAAAAGGAGGGAGAGAGTGTGTGGGAGGGAGAGAGAGTGAGAGATGTTGGGCATTTTAATCTTGGTTTTTAAAAGGTCCTAGTGCCGGGTCAGAGGAGTTACCGTAGAGAACAGCAAACTTCCGAGTCTGGTGTCCTTGAGAGTTCTATGGGTTGGGTTTTTGAGTCGTGAGGCAGGTGGACGGTTTTTGCGTCGCGGGACAGGTGGACGGTTGCGCTTGTCTCTAGGTTTATAGCCAGTTAGGCCCTTACAACTGGGTCTAAAAACGTAGCTTGTTTTCCAAGAATGAAGTAAACCTCTTGAGTTCTGTTTCCTCCG
The DNA here is from genome assembly GCA_024174645.1 of Lemna minuta. Lineage (NCBI taxonomy): Eukaryota > Viridiplantae > Streptophyta > Magnoliopsida > Alismatales > Araceae > Lemna > Lemna minuta. The sequence goes on along the minus strand of CM044109.1, from coordinate 17,073,429 downwards.
AAACCTCTCTCGTGCTTCTCTCTTCATGTTGCTGTGTGAGTGAAGGAAGAGAGAGACCCTGTGATTCTACAAGAGTTACCGTAACCGTCGGAGTGAATTCAAAATGTAAACCTCCGAGTAACTGTATAATGAAGCACTACATGGAATAATGAAACTTTTGAACTGTGTTCTCCTCTCGCACCATTCCACTCACAAAATTCATACGATAAAAGAGCAGTAGTCTTTAAGAGGGATCCAAGATCCTCGTAACTAATAAATAAGAATAGTTGTATAGCTAGTCCTGCCTTTTTTCTTCGATGTATTGCAGATGAGACGATTTCATAAAAATAATTCAAAACCTCCGGGATTCAATTGAACCTGAAATTCTCGACCCCGTCTAGAATTTCAAGATATTTATAATATTTCTTAATCGTTGATGTTTGCCTTTCGATTTCGTACGGTTACAAATCTAAAGAAATAAAGTGATGCTCTTCCGATTATAATAAACCTATCTCCATTACAGTTGTTACCGAGATTGTCAGTCAATTGCAACGACATAGCTCAGCTGCTCGGGGATGCTTAGGGAGAAAATCACAGAGAGAGGGTGACGCCGAGAATGAGAGAGCGAGAGAGAGAGAGAGAAACTGAGTCTATAAATGGCGGGCATCCGTTCTCTCACCGATTAAGACAGAATCGTGACTTTCATTGAAACAAACTTGCACAGATCTACGAGAAGATCGAAGAAGACAAAGAGACATCAAGGAGGAATACGCTACGGGTAATACACTTTCATACGGGGAGATAGCGCAGGCAGCATTTTCTCACTCGCTCCTTATTCGAAGTAAATCAATTTTCTCCTAGAGAAAGCCATGAATTCACGGACCGGCGTCACTCAGCTTCACGCTCTTGAAGGGGAAGCCGTCGGTGCACGAGACGGTGCTGGTCAGGACGCGGTCGGGCCTGCCGTTGCAGTTGCCGGCGTTGGCGTAGAGGTATGCCGGCCAGCCGTCGTTGTAGTAAAAGCGGTAGCTTCCGGTGTACATGACGTTGCAGCACTGGCGATCCCAGCATGGGACCCACTTCCCGTTGCATCCGGGCAATTCGTACATGTTCAGCTGGCTCGCCTCCGCCGTCGACGTGCAGAAGACCAGCATCACAACCAAGGCAGCAGCCGTAGCGGCGAGAAGCTTGCGAGTCGGGGCCATTACAGAGCGAAGGGAATATCTAAGGCACAAGATTGTTTCGTGGTTTGAGGTGACGGGGAGATCCCCAGTGGTGCTATTTATAAGGATCTTTCCCGACTACCTTCCTTGTCGTACTCAGCGGGGTTCTGTCCAGCCTTCAATCGTTGACCTACGGACGAATTCGTATTCAATATGTTCTATTCTTCTGTCACGCGGCATGCAGGAAGGAATCTTTTCCTTTCTTAAATATTTTGTGAAATGTTGACTGATAGGGCTGCGCGGTAGACTTGAGGATATTCCTGGTCGTTCATACGGTGCCGAATCCCGTCGCGTGTTTATTTAGTTGCGATTCGACCTTCATTCATTTATGAACGCAACGTGCAGATTTTGACAAAGTAAAACTGGGCGGCTTGCTCATTTTCGAGCATTACGAAATTGAACATGTCTTGAGCGTCTTTATTTGAACTTTCATGTTTTGAAACTTAAATCGCCCTAAGATTCCCGCGTCCAAATCGAGGAGCCATGTTTGTCTTTAACCGTAGTCAGACCGCCGCGTTCATAAAGGCAGAGCAGAATTTGTCTAGCGTCCCAACAGACACTTGACGTAATCGGGTACGTCAACAACGCGCGGAATATACTCTCCGAAAGATTCCCCCATGACGCTAGTAAACAAGAAACCATCTTGAAGACTAGTGCATATTCAAGATTATTCATCTAGTGGTCAATGACTGAGGGTCATTTCATCGCGCCCTTTCCAGCACCGTCTCCTGCACCGACGGTTTCCCCTTCAAGAGAGTCAAGGAGACTGACGCCGCTCCTTGAACTCACGGCTTTCGCGAGGAGAAAATGGTCTGCTTAGAGGACCCACTAAATAATATATAAATAAGAAGCGAAAGAGAAGACGGTTGTTTCTTTTTCGGTTAAGTGGTGATTACGTGATCTCTATTTCTGGTGGCTTTTTCCTCGGTGCCGTATTCTTCAACGATGTCTTTCGAGCTTTTTGTACACGTAATCGATTTGTATGCTATTGATACACAGGATTCTGATTTACCTAGTGAGAGAATAGATCCCCCATTAATCTCTCTCTCTCTCTCTTGCTCTTCCCCCTCCCCCGCATGCAACCAAGGTTTTGTCCAACGACCGATTCTCTAGAAAAAGTTACACTGCTGTCGCAAAGGTATTTCTGGGAAAAGTCTACAATCTTGCTATGAAAGTTTGGACAACCACGACCTAGGGTACCGGCTAATATGTAAATTCATTAATAAAGTTTGAGTACTACTTGTTAACAAACTTCTCCGGATTTTACTGAGGAAGAAGGGCTTAATGGATGGCTCCGTACCATCTAAGGCTATTATTTGTTATGGCCCTATATTTGTTATTATTCATGAGAGGATATTATCGCCCTCCTCTGCTTATATAAATATGAGGTACTTGATACCTTAAGACCCATTAAATGATAACATTTAGGTATAATATCATTCATACGAATACCCACTATCTATCTTTCTGCAAAGAGTATATCTAATGAATAAAATCTTTCTCTATACCTACTATCTAGTACCCACTATCTATCTTTAGTTACTCTACATATGAGTATGTATCATGAGATGACCACAAGATCAGACATACTCATCATATGAGTTGGATCAAATAGAGTTATTCTTACTAGATAACTTTTTATCTTTCTCGAATATCTAATGAATAATAATGTTTAGAACATATCTTTAAAGATTACTGATCATTGTATTATGATCATATCATAATTCACTTAGTCATTACATATGCCGATGGAGTTCATTACAAACATCACACAATAATATAAAGAATAACTTTTATTTTAATTAATATAATGAGATATGAAAATATGATTTAGCTTATACGCCACATAATATCTATTAGCTATGTCATCTTTGATATCCAATTTAAGGCTAAGGCAAAGCCCTTGAGCTTGATTTCCTAAGTTTAACTAACTTATTTTTTATCAAGGGTTAATGGTATGCACAATAAACCTTACAAGGTTATATAAAAAAATCTTTAGTTCACAAGTTATACCCATTGTCTACATTGATGATATCTTCATCATCGGGAGTGGCAACCTTGCTATTGTTCAAATCAAACATTACTTGCACTAAAACTTTACTGTATGCAATTTGGTTAATTTGAAGTATTTTTCAGGTGTCAAGATTTTCTTGGCAACTAGGGATGTTGATTTTTAACCAACATGAATATGTGCTTGATGTACTTGAGGAGACCATACTACTTGGCTACAAACCCCAATTGTCCTTTATTGATAATAAGTCTATAATTTTGAGATTCTACTCCCTTGACTACGTATGTGAACACATATTGTCACCTTGTTGGGAGGCTCATTTATTTGATGATCACTTGTATGGATATCTCCTATGCACTGGGTCTTCTTAGTTTGTTCATTGGCATGCTACTCTATGCTGTCTTGCCTATCTCAAGAATGATTTTTTGCATGGCCTACTTTATCAATGCCACAACCACCTTTGCATTGAAGCATACTTCAACTCTAGTTACGTCAGTGATCATTGTGATCTAAACTCTATGAAGCAGGACCAGGGTGGTGAACTCGGTCGCGCACCGAGCTACTAAGGGGGAGTCTAGGGAGGGGATATCCTAGGGTGAATTGCTATGATGTAATGTCCTACAAATGCCAACAAGCAGATACCTTCCCGCACGTCTTCTCTGGGGTTCCTAGAGTGCACCGAGTAGTGTCAATCCGGGAGACCTCACGATCCACGTCCACGCATGTGGGGAACCTTGGGTCGTCAATGAGGAGCTCGACAGTAAACCCAACGAGTTGGACTACGACCTCAATCCGCCCGAGTCATCTAATCACTCGACCTAGACTACGTCCCGACGGTGGTAGTAACAGATGCGGGAAATACTGGAAGAAATAAAAGAGCCCCAATTTTAAAGAGGGGAATTCAGCCGAGATACTCTGAGGCATCCACCGGGTGACCTTTTTCATCTTATGAAGATGTATCTGGGCTCCATGGGATATTTGATAGGATTACACTCCAACATCTCGAATTGTCCGAGTATTTTCTTGGCATAAGCAGTCTGCTTGATCGTGATCACCCCGTTCTCTTGTGCCACTTCAATTCCGAGGTAGTAATGAAGCATCCCAAGATCGCTCATGTCGAACTCACCGAACATTTTCTTCTTGAAATATGCAATCGTTGCTGCATCTTCTCCGGTCATGATCAAGTCATCAACATATACACCGACGATGATACTCGCACCAATCTTGCCGCGAATGTACATCGCCTGCTGACGGGACGAGACCGCGAGGTCGTCAATTTCAAGCGGTATCGCGTCAAAAATAATTCCAAACTTACCAATTTTGAGAATTAATCACGAATTCAAGGGTATAATGGTAAATATGGGTCGAATCCACAGGGAATTAAGGAATTTCTTGACGTATTCTTCAAATTTGATCAAATCGGACAAGAAATTGATGGTAGAAATTGGGGAAAATGGTATTTTATGAAAGTAGACTTCAAATCGATTCCACGGAATCAAAAATCGTCCAATTTGGACTTGATTTCGCGGAGAAATCAAGATTCGAAGTGGAGAGAAATTTTCGAGCGTAAAAAATCGTGATTTTAGGTGAAAATTGATGAAATTAACTTTGAAATCCTAATCTAAACGAAAATTAAACATGATAGAAGGGTAAATTAGGAAAAACCGCTTCCACTAACTCCAATTAGCGACCGAAATGAGGTAATTAAATCGATTAATCACCACAAAAACGAAGAACGCGAAGAGGATGTTCAAGCTACGATTTCTCTCGATTTACTCAACCAATTCTTGATTTCCAAAGCTCCGGTGGTGCGGAAATGAGGTGGGAACGCGAGGAGATCAAGAGATTCAAGTGGGGAGGTGTCTAAACAGATCAAAAGGCTTGATTTCCAACTCGAATGTCTAAGAACGACGAAGAACACTTAGTTTTATAGGGCGAAAATTCGTGCAACCGTCCGATCGCTTTTCGATCGACGGTTACGATGAAACGGTCCATCGTGGACCGTTTCAAAAATATCGTAGCCGTCCGATCGCGATGGACGGTCCAGATCTGATCGTCAGAGAGACGTTATAAAACGCCTTTGATTTCGCCCCTTCGATCGCGATCCAACGGCTGAGATTCGATCCGCGCCGATTGATCTTAGCCGTTATAACGCTTCAAATTGAAGCACGTGGCTTGATCGTGATCCGGTGGTCCGCTGGTACACTTAATCGCCGCGCTCCGATCGCGATCCGACGCTCCCCGATCGCCCGCGTCACCCGGGAAATAAATAAGACGTGTGGATTAGTCCCACACGGTAGAAACTTACTCGTATATAACGTACGCCGAATTAAGGCGTTTGAAATCTTGTCCCCTTAGACACGGGGGACCCCTATACTATATTAAATATAATAGATATAATACTATAGATATATACGCGCCACGTGGCGCTGCGCGGGTCCGCGTGGCGCTGCCACGTGGCCTCGTGTGCCACGTCGCATCCACACGGGCCCCGCGTCCCCCTTTTTAATTTATTTATTTTTTTATTATTTAAAAAAATCGAAAATAAAATAAGAAAAAAACTGTTTAAAAAAATCCGAAAAATCCTTTAAAAAAATAGAAAATTCATAACTTTTTAATATATAACTCCAAATTAATCCAAATTTCTTTCATTTGATCCAAAAATTTAATTATCTATTATTCTAAAAAGGTCAAATTAATTAAATAATAAGAGTTAAAATTATTATTTTCAAAAATACATTCATTTATTAAGATTTTTAATCTTTAGAAAATAAAAATGAATGTTTATAAAAGTTGTTTCTCTCATTATTTTTATCTTTTAAAAACAGTTATAATCTCAAGAAAAAAATATGGTTTATCAAATTATGAAACTCTAATTTATAAAAATTAACCCTAATTTAAAGTATTTTGAGATTATAATGACTTTTTAAGAGAATAATAGAAAAATACATAGAAATATGATAACATGCATGTAAATAAAATCATTTATGCTTTAATATGCATGAAAAATCATGTTTTATGATGTAAATATAGCATGTTATCACCTGCTTCTGTGTACATTTTACGAAACCAAGTTTTTCAAGCTATTGTCAAGACAGGTGTTCCATGCCTGTGGCGCCTGCCGGAGGCCGTACAACACCTTGTGAAGCTTATATACAAAATTCTCCTTGCCTTGTACTACATACCCCTCTGGTTGAGCAACATACACTTCTTCTCGGAGCTCTCCCTTGAGAAACGCCGATTTGACGTCAAGGTGGTCTACTTGTCACCCACGATTTCCAGCCACCGCTAGAATACCATGTACTGTGTCAAGTCGAGCAACCGACGCAAATGCTTCATCAAAATCTACTCCTTGCTGCTGAGTGTAGCCCTTTGCAACCAGTCGTGCTTTGTGTTTGATAATTGACGTGTCGTTTTCGTGTGTCGTTAAAACACAAATACGATGGTCAAACAAAATTTATAAAACCTAACTCACAAAGACAAGATATAATAATCAAGTATTGGGTAAGTATCGGGTCGATCCACAGAGAGCAGGGTTGACTTTAATCGTAGAGTTGACTTGGTCAAACTTAGGTTTAAAAGGAGTTTTAAATGAGAGAAAATAAGATGTAAGATATGGAAATGATATAAATAAGGTAAATAAGAAGTTTTAAGAATTGAAATCTCGGTTTTGACAGAGAAAAGTCAAAAGTCAAAGTCAAAGCGTTGACTTTGACCAGCAGTAGGTGTTCTGCAAAATCAGAAACTCAAACAGAGTCAGAAGATTACGAAACTTAGATATTTGGAAACTAGAGAGAAAATGGAATTTATTGATATATAATTCGTAATTTTTGGATAAGAAATGGATTTATTATGAATTATTGAAAATCAATGATCAGAAAATCCCCGAAATGAACACCTCAGAGGAAATCTTCAAATTGAATGCCCAAATGAAATCCAAATCTTGCAATTTATATGTCAATAGAAAGCTAACAACCAGAGGAATCCAACAAGACCGAAATTATCAAATTCTGATTTTTCAATAAAAAGTAATTGACCCCGAAAGTCAACGTTTGACTTCTGATGAAAGATGAACAGTCCGTGGTCAAACGTTAAATTGAAGGGTCAAACAAACTCAGAATTTGATGAAATTGCTATCCACGGAAAGCTGATTTATAAATTGCTATCCACGACTTTTTGGACTGAAATTTGAGGAAAATGAAGAACACTATGAACTAATTTGCAAAATTAAACTTCTAAATCTAATAAAAACTCAAATTACCTCTTGATAATCGATCGAATCTCACTACTAACCCGATTGCCATGAGAATTAAGCTCCAATTTGCGCGAATTGGAGTGAATTTTCTCGGATCCTTTCTCACGGACTTTCGGAATTCAAGGGGAAAATTCGATGAAATCAAGGAGGAATTCGCGATCAATCCCGCTCCAATCCCTTCGGAATCGAGTCTAATCGCGGGGGGATCACGATGAACTAAAGATCTTCCTCGAAATTCGCTTAATTCCTTCACGAATCGATCAAAAGTTGAAGAACAAAGGAGGGAAATACATGCTTTTAAAGAGGGAAATTGGCCCGATTTTGAGGGCCATGAAGGCGGTCGTGGAAGCGGTTTGCAGGGGTCGTGGGAGCGTTTCCTTGGGGCGACGTTGTAGCTCCAGGATTCGCCGTGAATTTCGCTTAATTTTTGCTCCAATAGATGCCACGATCGCGCTTGATCATGGTCACGATCAAGCAGCGATCGGACCACGATCGTGAGGCAATCAAGCCTCGATCGTGGCCTCTTCTCGTGCTTCCTTCGTTTAGAATCATGCGCTGAGAGCATTGCCTTCAATCCATGCCGAAAATTCCACGATCGCGGCTCGATCGCGCCGCGATCGCGGTTCGATCGGACCGCGATCGTGGGGTTCTTCCATGAAACTTTTGAACCGTCCGATGCGCTCTTCAGGTGAGGCGAATGGTCACGATCGCGCGATCGCGATCCACTTTCCTCGTCCGTCCGATGGCGATCCAACCGTGCTGATGAGACGCGCCGCCACCTGTCTAAAACAATAGATTAATCAAATTTATTAAAACCGCAGAACCTGGAGCGCATCTGGAGCAGCCACGTGGAACGGCTGAACGGAAACCGCGTTGCATTTAATGCACGCAGTTTCGTGCATTTAATGCAGCAGACTACGGCGCAATTAATGCGTCAGAAGCAGCGACCAGCAGTTTTGTCCTATTAGGCGGGGAAAAAGTGTGCTTTTCATCCATTGGTCCATGTCGTCTCGACCCATGCTCCTAGAATTAAATGCATTTTGTCTTATTAGGCGGGATAAAATCCCGCCTTTTTTTCATTGGTCGCCGCTCCTCTTGACTGACACGTGTCAGGCACAACAAAATGCGTGCCCAATCATTGGGCCGACATTCCTCTTTGACTGACGTGTGCCTTGATTTAATAATAAAGTGGACGATGATCTCCGCCATTCTGCCTAAATCCAACGCCCGATAAGCCGCCACGTCACCTGCAATCGGTAAGTATTGTGTGGGACATAGTCCCACACGGAAGAAAAATAAAGAAAACGCTCCTATAAATTAGGGGGCGGTAAACGCCTAATGCGTTACCGCCCCAAAATACTAACCAGGGCCCACTAACCCGTGGGCCCTCCACTTACCAGCCCCCTCCTCGCCACGTGGTGCCCCTCACGGGCGTCCGCGTGGCAACCGGCCACACGTCAGCGCCATATGCGCGCCGCGCGTGGGCCACACGCGTCCTGCCACGTGGCCTCAGTGCCACGTCGTAACGGCGCGGTGGTCCCGCGCGCCACGTCACCGCCTTGCCACGTCGCCCTGGCCGCTTGGGCCCGGTTGCCACGTCAGTGTAAGGCTGCCACGTCATCGTCGGGGGCCTGTGGACAAAAAAATACCCCCTTTTTTTCGCGATTTTAATAAAAGAAATTCATCTAAAAAAATCATTTTTAAAATTCAAATAAAAAAATCGGAAAAAGGGCTAAACTTTAGAAATTCATATTTCTCAAAAATACAACTCCTTTTTAATCCAAATTTTCTCCATTGGATCACAAATTCTCTTCTTTTTTTAATATCATGTCAATTAAAAATATATTTAGAATGAAGACATCAAGAAGAATTAAAAATTTACCTAAATCATTTTTTTCATTAAACACTTTAAATCATAAATTCATCTTGAAATTATCTTTCCAAATGTTTACTAAAGTCAAAAATCATTCCATAACAGAGATTGACTTCTATTCATTTAAACAAAATATTAATCATTTATTAAGCATGAAATTATCCCTAATTTATGCATAAATATCAACTTTAGTAAAATGACATGCCAATGGAGAAAATTCCTAAAAAGTATGATAACATGCATCATATTCACATAAAATAAGCCTGAATATGAGTTAATAAAGATAAGAATTCATGTTATAAATGCATGTTATCAATAATCTCCCTGTTAGAATTTTTCTTCAGCTTGAAGACCCATTTAAGGCCAATTATTTTGTGCCCAACGGGGAGTTCCGTCAAAGACCAAGTTGCATTTCTTTCAATTGCCTCGATTTCTTTCTTAATGGTGTGCTTCCATGCTGCCAGACCTGCTGCTTCTCGATAGCACGATGGCTCCTTGATAACATGCTATTTATGCATGTAATTACATAGTTATTAATGCAAATTAATGCATTAATCATTACAAATATATGCATGTTATCATCTTTTAAGCATATTTCTATCATTTTGTGTAAATTCATGTTATGATCGAAAAATACATCAATTTATGGATTATTATGCATAATTAAACATTTCAATCTTTAATCCTCATTATATTTATGATCATAATCATGTTTTAAAGTTGAAAATATAAGAGAAAATACATTTATTAACATTTATGTGTTTATATGAATTTATTTCATATAATACATAAATGTATAAAATTAATATAAATTAATTCTCTTCTTATTTTAATAATTTAACCTTTTAAAATGATAGATTATTCAATTCTGAATCCAACAAAACAAATTTGAATTAATTTAGAGTTATATTTTGAAAGTTATGAATTTTACAATTTTTAGGAATTTTTCTAGAATTTTTCTAAATTTATTTGATTTTTATTTCGATTTTTAATCATTTAAATTAATAAAAAAATGCAAAAAAATTTGGGCTTTATCGCGCGTGTACACGTGGCATCGCCACGTGGACCGGCGCAATCGCCTACGTGGCGCGAAGGGTGACGCGTGGCCCTGAAGTGACACCGGGATCATATTTATATTTTATATAAAGTTTATGGGTCTCCCGTGTATAGGGAGACAAATTATCAATCCCTCTAAAATCACGTAGATTATATAGGCGTCTATTTCCCTTCATTTATCCTGTGTGGGACTAAATCTCTCTTTTTATTTTGGCTACAGGTGACGTGGCAGCATCTCGTACGTCGGATGAGCGGCGCGATCAATCACACGCGTTGATCGCGTGGACGCGCGGTCCACACAATCCAACAATCAGGCACGTGCCTCAATTGTCATTTAAGTGAAGAGATCCTAGCCGTCCGATCGCGAATTATGACGGTCCAGATTAATTCATCAAAAGGATCTCTGATCAATTCAAAACCGCACGATTCAAATCCGACGATCATCAAATGAAGCGACGTTCGATCAAACGGCGCGTCATCCGAGCCGTCCATCGCGATAACTACTCCATCCGACGGCTGAGATTTGATTTCGCCATTTATTAAAATCGTTCTTCGCGATGAAGAACAGGCCCGCGATCGTTTGCAAAATTCTCCTTGTTTAGAGAATCTTTTCGTGTGCCGTTTGTTCCTGTATGATCTTAACTCATTTCCGCTCCATTTAAGTGCATTAATTTCAATTTCGATCGAGAGAGGAGGAAGAAATCAAGTCTTGAGCATCAATATTCATCTTCGGAATTTCGGAATGAAAAGCCATGAATCCGGCGATTAATTGGATCATTTCGAAGGTTAATTTGGGTTAGATTGGTTGATTTCATCTTAATCTTTCATCATTTAACGTTAATTTTCATTTTAGAATCGTAGATTAGTTAATTTTAGTTTAAATTTCAGTCTTAAATCGTTTTTCGAAACGAAATTTTCTTCTCTCTTCAAACTCCGATTTCTCATCGAATTCTTATCCAAATCACCTGATTTTTGATTCCGTCGATTCGATTTTGAGTTATCTTTCTTGAAATTCTAAATCCCCAATTTCTAAACTCATTTCATCATCTGATTTGACCGAATTTCAAAATATCTCTCAAATTTTCCTAATTCTCCATGGATTCGACCCTTAATCACCATTGTACTAATTAATTAATTTGATTAATCATAAATTGGTAAGTTTGGAACTTTGTTTTGACACTGAATTGTGTGTATTCAACGACCATATGATTTAGTCTCGTCACTCCTCCTCTTTAGTCAGAAGAGCCTCTTCCTCTATTTCTTCCTCTAGCTCCACCTGCGGTGCATCTCTTAAGATATCGATGATGTTTCTATAATGAATAGGCCCATTGTTTGGCTCATCTCCTCCTGCAGTTTCTTTCATGGTTGATATCACTGCGTTATTTCTCGACATGCTTCGCGATGGAGAGATTGAAGCCGCAAATTCTGTCGCGGCATTTTGATCTCCCCTTCCTATATCATTGTTTTCAGTGTCGATAGCTATTGTTGGCATTCTTGAGACCTCTTGAGTCTGTGGTTCCTCCACCTCTAAACCCGATGACTCTCCAACATCGACGTTCCAGTTCTTGTGCACAGTTTCTTAAAAAATTACGTCCCGGCTAACATGAATTGCTCCTTTTCTGCGAATTAAACAGCGATGTGCCTTGCTGCCATCCTTGACGCCGAGATACACCATTGGAATTCTCCTGTCATCAAGTTTTTTTAGGTACAGGGTGATCACCTTTGCATGGGCTTTGCATCCAAACACGCGTAGGAGGCCGATGTGGGGCTTCTTTCCGTGCCATACTTCAAATGGAGTCCGGCTGCCCAATGCCTTTGTTGGCAATCGATTAAGGAGGTGGATAGAATGTCTTACTGCCTCACCCCAAAATTTTCCTGGAACACTCATACTCTTTAGCAGTGATCGAGCCATCCCATTATGGTCCTGTTTCTCCGCTCCACCACTTTGTTTTATTGCAGTGTGTACGGGGCCATGTACTGACGATCGATGCTCGCATCTTCACACAACCGAGTGAAATTGACTGGAGAGAAACTCCTCCCCCGATCTGTGCGAAGCATCTTGATGCACCGATTCTGCGAGTTCTCTGCCAACCTCTTGAATTTTTCGAACATCAGCAATGCTTGATCCTTTGTTTTTATCACATAAATCCACATCTATCATGAGAAATCATCTACTATGAGCATAAAATAATGACTTCGACCAATCCTTGCTGGTGAAATCGGGCCGCATAGATCAGCATGAACTAATTCTAGCGATTCCGATGCTCAGTAATTCATGGACGCCGGGAACGAAAACCTTGTTTGCTTGCCTGCCAAACAATCTTGACATACCTATTGTGGGTGTGTAATTAGAGGGACTCCTCTGGCCATTTTCTTGTCAGCAAGAAGCTTCAAAGTTTTGAAATTAACATGGCCTAGCCAAGCATGCCAGAGCCATGCCGGATCACTAATACTTGACAATAGACAAATCAGAGGTGCCTGATTGAGCTCGATCTTGTAAAGTCGATTCAAAGAGCACTTCACCTTCATGATCAGCCGCCATGGATCTTTGTTGTACACCTCAAGCTCGTCCTCGTCTATAACAATTTTATGACCACTTTCTGTAAGTTGGCCTAAACTTACCAGGTTACTGCATAACCTGGGAATATAGTACACCTCCTCAAGCATCCACTGCTCCCCATTCCTACATCGAAACATGATAGTGCCTTTTCCTTGTATCTCCACTGAGCTACCGTCCCCAAATTTCACATTTCTAGAAAATCTCTCATCAAGATTCTAAAATTTCTTCCTATCGCCGGTCATATGGTTGCTTGCTCCATTGTCGAGGTACCAAGTAGTAGTCAGTGGTGGAGCACAATTTGCTTGATGCAGCTCTGGCCATACATTGTCTTCGATCAACAGAGCGCAGTCTTGTCGCGGAAGTAATTTTCAATGCACCAGCAGTCGGGAATCCTGTAATGGCACCATGAGTTCTTGCCGAGATACCGTGTTCACATTATATGACATCTCCTCTGAGACCATTAGCAACAACGCCGGCTCGGTATCACTTTGTGCCAAGTTTGCTTCGATTTTCTTCTTGCTTGACGCTTTGCACTGAGTAGAGTAGTGATCCATCTCATCACAGTTGTAACATCGGATGTGGCTTTTGTCATGAACTCCATTATTATAACCCCCCTTAGTGCCGGTATGCGATGCATTTCCTCGTCCTCCCCTCCCATTGCCTCTGCCATGAGTCTTGCAGCGATTTCCGCCATCTGCGGAAGTTTTACCCTTCTGGTTCCATGAGATTTCACCGCCGCCTTTCTTCTGCTGCGATTCCCATTCTGCTTGAGAGAGAAGAAGTTGACCATTGATCATTAGTCCGCCGCCGGGAGTGCGCGATCGTGTACGATCTTCATACGCCTTTAGCCGAGAAACTGCCTCTTCGAACGACATTTCCTCCAAATTGCAGAAGGCCACGCGGACGCCCAGGAGGGGCGCCACATGGCATAGGAGGGTTTGCATTTGGAGGGCCCACGAGTATAGTGGGCCCTGGTAAGAAGTTGGGGGCGGTAACGCAAATGCGTTATCGCGCCCCGATATTTAAGCGCGCCATTTACTTTTATTTCTTCTGTGTGGGACTATGTTCCCACACGATTTCTATTTTGCAAGTGACGTGGCCGCATCGCACGCGTCAGATCCAAACGTAAGGCGTGGATCGCGTGGACCCGAGTCCACGCGATCAGTGATTACAACACGTGCAGAAAATACGGAGTAAGTGGACATGATCTAAGGGCTTACCTGATGCCACGTGACGACCTGGGGATCGCCTATCTTCATCAGTGTGAAAGCCACACGATCTCCATCGGACAGACACGATAAGCGGCGATTCTCTTCTCACCGTGGACGACGCGGGATCGCACGATCTTCATCACACGGCCACGATGATTTGCGATCGCCTTCTCATCTCGGCGATATGTGGAAACGCGCTGGACGATCAGATCGCCATCGGACGGTGCAGACAAGTCGTGGAAGAACTCCAGGATCGTGGCGTGATCGAGCCGCGATCGCACATCATTCGTTGCGGAATCAATCCACGATCATTAGACGGCATTTTCTGGAGAATCTAGAGCACGATCGATGCCCGATCGTGGCCCGATCGTGGCGCGATTGTGGTCGATCGTGGCGAAAATCGTGGCCTCCTTTGAGGCTAATTTGTAGCAAAATCGTGGCTAATTCGTAGCCAATTCCGAAGCTACGACCTCGCCCCAAGGAACCACTCCCACGACCCTTGCAAGTCGCCTCCACAACCGCCTTGATTGCCCACGATTTTGGGCTAATTTCCCCTTTAAAACCCAATGTATTCCTCACTTTGTTCTTGAACTTTTGATCAATTCATAAAAGAATTAAGTGAATTTCGAGGAAGATATCTAGTTCATCGTGATCCCCCCCGCGTTTAGACTTGATTGCAAAGCAATTGGAGTGGGATTGATCACGAATTTATCCTTGATTTCATCGAATTTTCCCTTTGAATTCTGAAAGTCCGTGAGGAAGAATCCGAACAAATTCACTTCAATCCACGAGAATTGAAGCTCCATTCTTGCAGCAATCGGGTTAGTAGTGAGATTCGATCAATTATCAGAAGGTAATTTGAGTTTTAATTAGATTTAGAAGTTTAATTTTGCAAATTAATTCATAGTGTTCTTCATTTTCCCCAATTTTAGATACAAAAAGTCACTGATTTTGAAAATAGGATATCTCCTTGATTATAATTCCAAATCACTTGATTTTAGTTTCATTAAATTTCTCTTTTCATCAGCTTTCCGTGGATAGCAAATTCATCAAATTCTGAGTTCCTTTGACCCTCCAATTTGACGTTTGACTTAGGACTGTTCATCTTTCATCAGAAGTCAAATGTTAACTTTTGGGGTCAATTAATTTTGATTTAAAAATCAGAATTTCATAATTTTGGTCTTGTTAGATTCCTCTGGTTCTTGGCTTTCCATTGATATAGAAATTGCAAGATTTGTATTTCATTTGACCATTCAATTTGAAGATTTCCTCTGAGGTGTCAATTTCGGGAAATTTCTGATAGTTGATTTTCAATAATTCATAATAAATCCATTTCTTCTCCAAAAATTATGAAATATATATCAATAAATTTCATTTTCTCTCTAGTTTTTGAATATTTAATTTTCGTAATCTTCTGAATCTGTTTGATTCTCTGATTTTAGGGAAAACCTACTGTTGGTCAAAGTCAGCGTATTAAATTCTTAAAACTTTTTATTTAGTCTATTTATATCATTTTCACTTCTTAAATATTATTTCCTCTTTTTAAAACTCATTTTAAACATAAGTTTGACCAAGTCAAATCTACAATTAAAGTCAACCAGCTCCCTGTGGATCGACACGATACTTACACAATACTTGATTATTACATCTTATCTTTGTGGGTTAGGTTTTATAAATTTTGTTTGACCATCGTCTTTGTGTTTTAACGACGCACGAAAATGACACGTTAGTCTTCTTCCTCGATCTTCCGTGAGCAGCCACTTGAGAGGAAGTTTACTACTTTCTTTCTTCAAATGATGACAAGGGTTTGTGGGGGGGGGGGGGTCCCTTCCCCTCTTGTAGAGCCCATAATGGGCCAAGAGGGGAAATGGCCCACTTGAGGCCCATGACCCAAAGGCCTAAACATGCTCATAGAAAATAAGGTTCGCAAAGAAGAAGGGCTTCACGAGTAGGATCCCTAAAAGGGAAGAACCCACCCAGAAGCCTAAAAGAGAGAGAGGAAAATAAGCAAAGGCCCGCTTAAACACGTGCGGGCTAAGGAAGTACAGAATAACAAAATAAGTCAGATAGGTCCACGCGTGCGCGAGCCTGGGGTGTGACGTACCGTGGCGAGACGAGGTCCTTACATGGTGTAGCGGAAGTCAGCATCCTTCGTCTTTGCCTGTTGAGGGGGCTGGACGCGCGCGGGTGTCGGCTCCTCCGACGGCATCTAAGAAGCTATGCAGTGTACTATGATAATTAAGCCACTATTTTCATTATGAATAAACCCTCCTTCATGAGTACACTAAGCACATTGAGATTGACTATCATGGTATTTGAGATAAAGTCCTTGGTGGCCTTATCATCATTCACATTGTCATCTTTGGCCAACTTCCTCAAATCCTTACTGGAGGTCCGACAATGAAATTATACAGCTTTGTTTCTCCAAAGTTGTGTTTATTTGATCTCTTCGTTGTAGCTTTAAAGGAAATGTGAGTTACTAGGGGGCTTTCTTGTAATTTTCTTTTCCTCTTCCTCTCTCTATCTCTCTCTCGATCATGTAGGGTTTTATATGATTGGTTCATCACCTACTACTACTACTTCTCTATCTTCTCATCTAGCTCCTTAAATGGAAAGCTCCAATTCCAAAATTATACTAAAATTTATCCTTCATGGTAAGCAAATTAGGCTTCGAATTCTTAGTCAAATCCGCTGCAAAACAATGTGAACAATCAGCCAATTCAACCACAAGCGTATCATGTCACATCTTTTCATGAACAATGTAGTTCAATGGCATGGTACCCTAAGAAACTCTTCACATAACTCAAGATACAAATGTTCTCAACTGTGAATCATCAGGTTGGGGCCCTAAACAACTCACAATTAGGAATGGACTGTGTTTTAAAAATGCACTCATTTGACACTTCTACCTTGCATTAAATGCCTTATCTTTGAAAATTGATGTATGACATGCTCCAATTATTGCAAGAACTTTATCATCAATAAAAAACTTGGAATTGACAATTATACCTCTACTGGATTTCATTCATTTTATTGTGCTACGAAGAATGAGAAATCAAGAAAAATTCAGCTTATCACGGCTAGCTAAGGATGTACTTTATTATTGGATCCCAATTTCAACTAACTAAAAAACATTTAAGGAGAAAAAGCTTGTCTTGGGCGTCCTCAATTCAAGATTCTCAAAATAGAAATATTTGGTTTACATGGAGCCCATTTACCCTAACGTTACTTATGTGATTCTTGTTCCCTGGGCTAAGTCACATAAATTTCATCTTCATGAGTCAATGAGAAATTCAATAAAACTCTCAAATTAATTCATTTAGATACATGGGGTCGTACACCATGCATATCTCATTTTGCTTCTTTTTTTTTTTTTTTTTTTTCTTGTTAAGGAATTTTCATAGATGACTTCAATGCATTTACCCGCATAAGAAGAAAATTGATGCACTCGATGTCCTTATTGGATTTTAGAAATGAGTTGAAAATATTTTTCAACCAATATCACTTCTTTTCAATCAATTGGGGAGGTCAACATCAATTACTTCACTCTTTTTTCAAAAATCAATGCATCACTAAAAAATATCATGTCCACACACACCTTCATACAAGGATTCAAGATGAATAATCTTGAGTATGCACTAGTCTTCAAGATGGTTTCGTGTTCACTAGCGTCATGGGGGAATCTTTCGGAGAGTATATTCTGCGCGTTATTGACGTACCCGATTACGTCAAGTGTCTGTTTCGACGCTAAACACATTCTGATCTGCCTTTATGAACGCAGCCATCTGACTACGGTTAAAGACAAACATGGCTGCTCGATTTGGACGCTGGAATCTTATGGCGATTTAAGTTCTGAAATTAACATGAAAGTTCAAATAAAGACATTCAAGACATGTTCAATGTCGTGATGCTCGAGGGCGACGGAAGCCGAAGAACTTCCGAATTACTGTGTGAATCTGAGTCGCTCGCAAAGGGGAATATCCCAACATCAGGCTCTCGAAGCCAAGAACTTCCCGTGTCGAAAATGAGCAAGCCGCCCAGTTTGACTTTTGCAAAATCTGCACGTTGCGTTCATAAATGACTGAATGAGGAATCGCAACTAATAAACATTAGACGGGATTCGGCACCGTATGAACGACCAGGAATATCCTCAAGTCTACCGCGCAGCCCTTTCAGTCAACATTTCCCAAAATATTTTAGAAAGGAAAAGATTCCCTCCTGCATGCCGCGTGACTGAAGAATAGAACATATTGAATACGAATTCGTCCGAAGGTCAACGATTGAAGGCTGGACAGAACCCCGCTGAGTACGACAAGGAAGATAGTCGGGAAAGATCCTTATAAATAGCACCACGGGATCTCCCCGTCACCTCAAACCACGAAACAATCTTGTGCCTTAGATATTCCCTTCGCTCTGTAATGGCCCCGACTCGCAAGCTTCTCGCCGCTACGGCTGCTGCCTTGGTTGTGATGCTGGTCTTCTGCACTTCGACGGCGGAGGCGAGCCAGCTGAACATGTACGAATTGCCCGGATGCAACGGG
Source organism: Lemna minuta (assembly GCA_024174645.1). Classification (NCBI taxonomy): domain Eukaryota; kingdom Viridiplantae; phylum Streptophyta; class Magnoliopsida; order Alismatales; family Araceae; genus Lemna; species Lemna minuta. The sequence continues at coordinate 17,054,720 of CM044109.1, read as the reverse complement.
AAGTGGGTCCCATGCTGGGATCGCCAGTGCTGCAACGTCATGTACACCGGAAGCTACCGCTTTTACTACAACGACGGCTGGCCGGCATACCTCTACGCCAACGCCGGCAACTGCAACGGCAGGCCCGACCGCGTCCTGACCAGCACCGTCTCGTGCACCGACGGCTTCCCCTTCAAGAGCGTGAAGCTGAGTGACGCCGGTCCGTGAATTCATGGCTTTCTCTAGGAGAAAATTGATTTACTTCGAATAAGGAGCGAGTGAGAAAATGCTGCCTGCGCTATCTCCCCGTATGAAAGTGTATTACCCGTAGCGTATTCCTCCTTGATGTCTCTTTGTCTTCTTCGATCTTCTCGTAGATCTGTGCAAGTTTGTTTCAATGAAAGTCACGATTCTGTCTTAATCGGTGAGAGAACGAATGCCCGCCATCTATAGACTCAGTTTCTCTCTCTCTCTCTCTCTCGCTCTCTCATTCTCGGTGTCACCCTCTCTCTGTGATTTTCTCTCTAAGCATCCCCGAGCAGCTGAGCTATATCGTTGCAATTGACTGACAATCTCGGTAACAACTGTAATGGAGATAGGTTTATTATAATCGGAAGAGCATCACTTTATTTCTGTAGATTTGTAACCGAACGAAATCGAAAGGCAAACATCAACGATTAGAAATATTAGAAATATCTTTAAATTCTAGACGGGGTCGAGAATTTCAGGTTCAATTGATTCCCGGAGGTTATGAATTATTTTTACGAAGTCGTCTCATCTGCAATATAGCGAATAAAAAAGGAGGGACTCGCTATACAACTATTCTTATTTATTAGTTACGAGGATCCTGAATCCCTCTTACAGACTACTGCTCTTTTATCGTATGAATTTTGTGAGTGGAATGGTGCGAGAGGAGCACGCAGTTCAAAAGTTTCATTATTCCATGTAGTGCTTCATTATTCAGTTACTCGGAGGTTTACATTTTTAATTCACTCCAACGGTTACGGTGACTCTCTCTCTCCTGCACACACACTTTCTCCCCTCCTTTTGTCTTAGCTCTCTCTTTGTTCTTGGTGCATCTCTGGCAGTTTTGTCTCTACCCTCTCGATGTAGACCTGCAGCCCTCCCTTTCTCCCCTCTCCCTTGCTCTCTCATTTGGTGTCTCTTTCTTCCGCTCTTTGCCGTTCGATGAGTGCTCAAGAGACGTACACCATGTTACGAATGAGGGTTTTTGGACACCGTCGGAAGTAGCCAAATAGAAACAGGTTCCTATATGCTATTGGTTATTAAACATTCATTTCCATGTCAAGGTCTGCGCGATTGCGAGAAAATCATGCTTTTCTATTTCATCGTTCCTGACACAGACTATTCCGATTGGCCCGTCTTTATCTCGCACAAGGTGTTCCCACAGTCGATTGGCGCTGACAAGTTCCAACGATTTACTTTTTCATGTACGAATCTGAATCGCTCACACGCGAGGAGGAAATTCACCAAATCAGGTTATCGAAGCCTTGAAATTCCCGCCGCCAAAATGAGACCCGCCTAGTTTAATTTCGTCTTTGCCTGCGAATGATTGAATATCATGCCGTTTCCTGAGTTTCAAAACAGCGTTTAAACAGACGCCTGACGTGATTGGGCACCGTATGAATAACCACAAATATCTTGAGGTCTTCCGCTAAGCTCTACCAGTCAATATTCCGCAAAATATGAGGTAATGAACAAGATTCCTCCGCATTGCGACTGAAAACTCGGCTTTACCTGGGCAGAAGATTGATGTATTTCGAATAAGTATCGAGTGAGGAAACAGTTTTTTACCTCTCAAGATTAAATGTTGCCTACGAGATCCCTTTGTCTCCCTGGTCTGTTCAATCTTCTCATAGAAATGTGCACGTTTCTGGTCTTTTTTATCGAAGGTTACGGTTCTAGCTTAGTCGGCGAGAGTACAGATCGGAAAATTATACACTCTCTCTGCATTTAACCCCGCGAAACCGAAGGTAAACATCATGATATTAACGATCAAGCAATTTGACAAATATCTTGAAACTGTTGATGAAAGTTCTTAAGTACCTGTTCCAAATCCGTATTGGTAGTTCAAGATAATCCCTAATTTTTGAAATTTCTGAAATGCAAGGAATTCTTTAAAATAAAATCGTCGCGTCTGCGACGTATCGAATGAAATAGGTGTGATTAAACTATATATAAGTTTTTTTATTTACTAGCTAAGATGATTTTATTTAAAATGTTAAAAAATGCTTAATATTTTACGCGACATAAAAAATATTACTGCTCAGAAGATCAAGTGTTACCCGTTCTGATTTATTAACCGTGCCGCAGAGTTCATTTTAAAATCTTTTTAAAGTTATAGGCATGAAAATTAGTGCGAGTGAATTTGCTCAGCTGGCGCGTCTGAGGATGAAATACGGGCCTAATATTTTATCTGTCTAGGAAGCAGTAGTAAGTATATTTTTGAAACAACTTATCACATCGAAAAAATAAAATGAAAATATATTATAGTTATCATGTAATCATTCATCTTATTTTTATTTCGTATTATTCATTACCTTCTCATCTCTCACCCTAGAAATTATCTTTTCCCCTCGTCCTTTTTGGTTCAACACGCATTTTTATGGCTTCGAGAAATGCATTCATTTTCAAGGAATGACACTGTTGAAACATGAACAGTAAAGGGGTTCTGATGCAGTATAATATGACGATGCTGGGCACGGTTGGGCTGCTGATATCTTTGACACTCGGGGAGGCCGTGGCGGGGGACGAGTGGCGAGGGATACTCAGCCGTCTTTAGCTCCGGGCGTGGGGCGCTCGCTCTCCGCAGAGGCAGTTGCGGAAGAAAAAAATTTCGTCCTCGAAATCAGGACGAAGCTGCGTCGTGGAGGGTCATGGCAGGGTCGTGCGTGCGAGGTGTGGCGTCGCGGATTTGCCCGGCGCTGCTGCTGAGGACTGTTTTATAAAGCATCCTTTGGTCAATATCGATTATTAGGTTTGTCTTGTGGAGTCATTTGTTTAGATTTAGCTTGAGGTAGAGTAGTTTTGACTTTGGCTTTAGCTCAAATCCAAATTACGTTGTTTTTAGGTCAAATTAGAGCTGATTAAGTAATGTAATCAATATTGATTAAGAGGTTAAATTCCAGATTCCTATTAAGGTTTAATTTTATGATATATTGAAAAGGCTGATTTGAGATCTATTAGAGGTCAATTTTTTTTGGATTAAATTGAAGGGTAATTTGAGATATTCGAGAGTTTAACTACACAGGTCGTTGAGAGGATCACTTGAATTTCTATTCAGAGATAGGCTAAATGTATTTCTGTATTAGTTATCGAGAGGTAACATTTCATTTATATTCTGGACGGTATTCAAACTATATTTGACTCTAAGTTTCAAATATATTAAGGAAGAATTTATGCGATACTAATTTAAAGTTTTGATGATTGAATTGACTTATATGTATATTTTTGCCAAAGTTGAGGTCTAAGATTACAAGTGTGAGCTAGAACTATATCAAAGGTAAATAATGAGTAAATCATATTATTGTGTACTCATCATTTAGGCATATTAGGATCATCATTCCACACATATTTAGAGGATCATTTTAGGCATAGCTCATTTCATTCTTGAGGTTATAAAGATATTCAAGGGGAAGGCTATCGAGTATCAAAGTCAACTTAAAAAAGTCAAAGACCTCTCTATAGGGAGGTATTCTAAAAAAATCTTTATTTCTACTTATTTGAATTAATTTTTTTTAATTAAGTTTAAAATTTTAATTATTTTTTATTTAATGAGTTATTAGGAACTAGGGATAGTTTGGATTACGATATATGCTAGGTTGATTCTAGGAAATTTTTAATTACCCATGAGGTAAAGGGGGAGATTCCTTAGTGAATCCTAATTAGATTGATGATAAGTCTAGGAAGTTGACAAGAAAGCGAACTCTGGTGTATTTATTCTTTACCTTGTGGGATCACATGAATTAAGGACACGTGACCTACTAGAAGGGTACATGGATTGGTGTCAAGACTTGAGGACTTTAGAGAGGCAAGTTGACCCGAAAGGTAGTAGGGAGTAGTGCATGAAGCTCTAGGAATTGGCCCTAGGATAATCTCTTGAAGGACGCTAGGAAAAATGAGGTCACTAATTGAGAGTGTGAGCAAGTCAAATTATAAGTCTGCAAGTCGACTTTAAACCGTCTTACCCAATCAATTAGTAATTTCTATTCGGATACTACATAGTTCCTAGTGATTTTTTTAAACAAATATTATAGAACATATATACACAAAAGAAACTAATTCTGTCCCTGCCTCCCCCACCCCCTCTCCCACTCCCTCTTTTCCTCACCTATTCTTTCACTTCAAATTGGGGATTTCCACAAGTGACTGAAAGGATTGATATTACCATCAAGAGTTGGTGATGCATTATTATCATAGCTGGTATTTATGTGAGAGGTTATCGTCAAATTTGTGCACTTCTCATTTGTTTCCACTATGGTGTCACGTTTGATCGCATCAAGTAGTAGATTGTTGTCACTGACCTAAGTCTACATGCTAAGAGAAGAGGCAAAGGTCAACTTACCTTAGTCTTCTTAACCATTTTGAGAATCCTTGTTCGCGAAAAAATAAAAATCTATTTTAATGTGTTTTGTATGTGGCAAACATTTGATTAGTAGCCTAAGATGTAATCCAAATTTGTCACATCATAGTTCCATGATTGGTGATGATTTAACCCTAGTTTCATGTAACAAAAAATTAATCTAAATTGTTTTTCATGGGTAATCAATTAGACCTGATATTTAGACCTGATGCTTGAGTGAGCTATTGTGGGTTTTTTAGCACCATAAAATAGGATTAGATCCAAGGAAAACAACCTTGCCACCAATGGATTGTCTATTGGTTTTTCATCTGGACAATCAACATTAATAAAAATGTTTTATTGAATATCTGATTTGTTACAAATAAGTAGGCCTTGAGTTACACTTCCTTTTAAATAACAGAGTAGATGCTTGAGAGGTAACCATTCTTGTGAAGTAAGATTATGCATAGATTGGAACACATTAATTGTTGAACAGAAGCATCCGGCTGAGTAAGAGTTACATATTGAAAGGCAGGAACAATGCGCCTATACATAAGTGGATCACTGTCAAAAGAATTAGTTGAGTGGGTAGGTGACGTGTCGTTTTCGTGCGTCGTTAAAACACAAATACGATGGTCAAAAAAAATTTATAAAACCGAACTCACAAAGACAAGATAGAATAATCAAGTACTGGGTAAGTATCGGGTCGATCCACAGAGAGCAGGGTTGACTTTAATCGCAGAGTTGACTTGGTCAAACTTAGGTTTAAAACAAGTTTTAAATAAGAGAAAATAAGATTTAAGATATGGAAATGGTATAAATAAGGTAAATAAGAAGTTTTAAGAATTGAAATCTCGGATTTGACAGAGAAAAGTCAAAAGTCAAAGTCAAAGCGTTGACTTTGACCAGCAGTAGGTGTTCTGCAAAATCAGAGAATCAAATTGAGTCAGAAGATTACGAAAATTATATATTTGGAAACTAGAGAGAAAATGGAATTTATTGATATAAGTTTTGTAATTTTTGGATAAGAAATGGATTTATTATGAATTATTGAAAATCAATAATCAGAAAATCCCCGAAATGAACACCTCAGAGGAAATCTTCAAATTGAATGACCAAATGAAATCCAAATCTTGCAATTTATATGTCAATAGAAAGCTAAGAACCAGAGGAATCCAAAAAGACCAAAATTAGCAAATTCTGATTTGTCAATAAAAAGTAATTGACCCCGAAAGTCAACGTTTGACTTCTGATGAAAGATGAACAGTCCGTGGTCAAACGTTAAATTGAATGGTCAAATGAACTCAGAATTTGATGAAATTGCTATCCACGGAAAGCTGATGAAAAGAGGAATCCAATGAAACCAAAATCAAGTGATTTGGAATTATAATCAGAGAGATATCCTATTTTCAAAATCAGAGACTTTTCGGACTGAAATTTGGGTAAAATGAAGAACACTATGAACTAATTTGCAAAATTAAACTTCTAAATCTAATAAAAACTCAAATTACCTCTTGATAATCGATCGAATCTCAATACTAACCCGATTCCCATGAGAATTAAGCTCCAATTTGCACGAATTGGAGTGAATTTGCTCGGATCCTTTCTCACGGACTTTCGGAATTCAAGGGGAAAATTCGATGAAATCAAGGAGGAATTCGCGATCAATCCCGCTCCAATCCCTTCGGAATCGAGTCTAAACGCGGGGGGATCACGATGAACTTAAGATTTTCCTCGAAATTCGCTTAATTCCTTCACGAATCAATCAAAAGTTGAAGAACAAGAGAAGGAGTACATGAGTTTTTTTAAAGAGAGAATTAGGCCCCGAAATCGTGGCCATTGGAAGCGGTCGTGGGCGCGGAATCAAGGCTTCGTGGGAGCGGTTTGAACTGAGTGGTCTTGTGGCTTCAAATTCGGGCCGATTTTGACCGGATGTCACGGTCGAAAGGTCTCCAGTTTCCACGCTTTTAGCTCCACGATCGAGCCACGATCGGGTCACGATCGAGCTTCGATCGTGGTCTTAGGTCGTCGCCGATCCACGTTGGATCAAGAAGAGGCATTTCCGCTGCATAAGACGTGCGATTGCGGCTCGATCGCGCCGCGATCGCGGCTCGATCGAGCCACGATCGCGGAGTTCTTCCACGCATCCTCAGAGCCGTCCGATTTCGATCGCTACTTGATGAAGATCCGACGCACATGATCGTTCCACGCGGCTTCAACGGGAGGCCGCTCGGATCACGATCGCGCGATCTCTCTTGATGAAAATCCGACGCCGTCGCGTCGCCACGTGGCGTCAGGGTAGGCTGTCCGATGGTTTCACTTAAGTCCGTTTTTTTGAAGCACGTGTCTTGATCGTGATCGCGTGGACTCAGGTCCACGCGATCACCGCCGTTGAGCCGGAATCCGACGCCCCTAGGACCGCCACGCGTCCTGCAAAATAGAGCAAACCGTGTGGGACATAGTCCCACACGATTAAAAAGAAGGGGGAAGACGCGCTTAAATAGGGAAGCGGCCTCCCCTATTAGCTGTCTTCTTATCTCTCTCTCGCTCCGCACACGTGGCGCCCACACGGCGCTCGCGTGGCCTCGTGGCCACTCGCCACTTGGCGCGCCTCCCGCGTGCCTTCTCGCGCGGGCCAACCGTGCACCGCCACGTCACCGCATAGTTAAACCGTGTGGAACATAGTCCCACACGGAAGAAATAATGGTAAAATTCGCGTTTAAATAGGGGAGTTAATCGTGCATATCAGCCAGTTCTAAGAATAGGCTTATATGTACGATAACCCTAAGTTACTAATATATGATATGTATGTGCCACGTGTCACGCACGGGCCACACGCGTCCTGCCACGTGGCCTCAGCGCCACGTCGTAACGGCGCGGTGGACCCGCGCGCCACGTGGCTTCACTCGCCACGTCAGCCCCGCCTGGGCCCGGTCGCCACGTCAGCTCCGCTCGCCACGTCAGCCGCAGGTAATTTCTCCCCTTTTTCGCGATTTTCACTAAAAAAAATACTTAAAAATCCAATTAAAATTCAAATAAAAATTGGAAAAATTCGTATAAAACTTTAGAAATTCATATTTCTCAAAATACAACTCCTTTTTAATCCAAATTTTCTCCATTGGATCACAAATTCTTTCCTTTTTAATATTATGTCATTTAAAATATGTTTTCAAAAAGGAAATAAGGATGAATTAAAATTTTATTAAATAAGTTCTAATTAAACATTCTAAATCATAAATTCATCCTAAAATCATCCTTCCAAACATTTACTAAAGTCAAAACTCATTTAATAATAGAGATTAACTCCTGTTAATCTAAACAAAAGATTAATCATATCTTAAGCATGAAATTATCTCTAATTTATGCATAAATATCAACTTTAGTGAAATGACATGCCAATGGAGAAAATTCCTAAAAAGTATGATAACATGCATCATATTCACATAAAATAAGCATGAATATGAGTTAATTAGGGTAAGAATTCAGGTTATAAATGCATGTTATCAGTAGGTGAAATGGGACACTGTATGGAGATGGGTTTTGTTAGAGCAAGAAGAGAGAGAGTGAGAGATCGAGGAATAGGGAGAGATTGTCATTGATGTGATGCCCCCATGCAATGGGGGCTTAATATAGGAGAGAGGAGACTAGTGGGCCGAGCCCACTAGAGAGAGAGAGAGGGGGAAGAGATACATGCCCATTAACACTCCCCCTCAAGCTGGAGCGTGGAGGTCGAACATGCCCAGCTTGGACCCCATAGTATCATAGGTCGGGCCTGGTAGTGCCTTAGTGAAGATGTCTCGCGCCTGATGTGCCGAAGCGACGTGTGGAGTACAGATGGTACCGCTCACCACGTACTGTCGAATAAAGTGGCAGTCAATCTCAATGTGCTTCGTCCGCATATGGAACGTAGCATTACTGGCAATAAAGGTCGCAGCCGAGTTGTCACAATGCATCTCGCATAGGCTCTCCGTGGGGAATCCCAACTCGGTAAGAAGAGAGCGCAGCCACAACATCTCTCGTCGTGGTATCCGCCATGGCTTGATACTCGGCTTCAGCGCTGACCGAGATACAATGGATCGCTTTCCGAGAGCGCCATGTGACAAGATTACCTCCAACGTAGGTGGCATATCCACCATGTGACTTCCCGGTCCTCCTTGTCGCCGGCAAATCCAGAGTCGAGTAGGCCTCAATGCGCAGATGGCCATGGCGTCTATACAGAGGCCCCTCCCCCTGAGCTCTCTTTATGTACGCCGTAACACCGCAGACCCCCTCCGCATGGATAGTACGAGGAGCCCTGCATGAACTCGACTCAAGATACTAACCGCATAAGAGATATCTCGGGCGTGTCACAGCTGAGGAAAATCAATTTCCCCACGAGTCGTCTGTAGAGGCCTACATCCTCCACTGCAAAGTGCGGGCATGGTCCCACCAGCCCACATTCTCGCTCCATGGGTGAGGCAACCGGCTTGCACCCCAACATCCCTGTCTCCTCGAGGAGATCAAGCGCGTACTTCCGCTGACAAATAGACATCTGCCCCTGACGATAAGCAATCTCAAGTCCAAGGAAGTACCTTGGTGGAGACAGGTCTCGGGTCACGAAGTGCTGAGCCAGATACGCCTTGGTCGCAGCAACCTCAGCGTCATCACTACCGGTGATGATGATGTCATTGACATACACAGCCAGGATGACACAGCCGAGTGGGGTGCGTTTCCGCAGGACAGTCGGATCAGAGACGGTAGAAACGAAGCCATATGAGAAGAGAAGCTGGGAGAACTTGTGGAACCATGCACGCGGGCTTTGCTTCAGCCCATAGATAGCCTTCTTGAGGAGACACACCTCAGAAGACTCCCCCTGAGCAACGTACCCAGGCGGTTGCTCCATGAATACCTGCTCCTCGAGGTCTCCGTAAAGGAAGGCATTGGAGACGTCCCAGCTGATGAAGCGGCCAACACTCGCTCCAAGGCGATGGAGAAGATAACACGAATGGAGCCGAGGCGCGCCACGAGAGAGAAGGTCTCATGATAGTCAAGACCATAGGCTTGAGAAAAGCCACGGCCACCGGACGCGCCTTATAGCGAGCAACGGAGCCATCAGGATTGTACTTAAGGGAGTACACCCACTTGCAAGAGACGACGTTGGCATCGGGCCCTGGCCGAGGGACCAACGTCCCGTGTCTCCCGCCTGGAGGAAGGCCGCATACTCCACATCCATCGCCGCTTTCCACGCCGGTACCTGCAACGCCTCAATATACGACTTGGGAATTGACTCGGTTAGAACAGCAAGGGCAAAGGACTGATAGGAAGGAGAAAGGCGGGCAGGAGAAACATAATGGGCGATAGGATGTTGTGTGCACTGGCGAGTGCCCTTGATCTCCTCAGTGGGTAGCACCCGCGATCCCCCAAGTACCTGACCCCTGATCATATCTGCCAGCTCTGGACGTAATCCGCTGAGGAAGGCTCCAGCTCGGAGCTCATCACGATACCGTCGAAGCGTGTCAAGATCCAAAACGAGCGGCTGATAGACCTCGAGGTTGGTGAACATAGCGTCGACCGATCCATAGTAGTTCCGCAGTGTCCGGGTTCCACGGCGACAGGCGAACAACTCCTCGTATAGCGAACCTGTCCGACTCACGTTGCTCTTGTTGGCGTACATAGTCTCCAACTTGAGCCACGGGGCGAGCAGGGACGTGTCATGCCGAGCGGCTCCATGATCCGAGTCGCGACGCCGGATATAAGCCCGAGAACAAACTGCCGACTCCAGCCTGCTCCACTCGTAGTAACCCGGATCCGATTCCTAAGAGGAGGTTCTGTTAGATGGTGCCGAAGACCGTGAGCGTTCGAGAACTCCAGAAGGCGCTCGCCAGTGGCCCATAATTGGACCCATCGAACGTGTACGCCGCTTGGCGAGTGCACTCACAATCGAATGCTTCCCGGACTGCAGAGCGGCCCCGTCTACCGAGGAGGCCGAGGCAGTGGTCGTAGGGGATGATATACTTGACTCGGCCATGTGCAAAGTGGCTGTCGAGTAATGGCAGCAGCAGCAGCCTCGAGAGCAGATAGGGCACGACTACAGGCTGGCGAGTGTGTGTGGCGCGACGGCGCGACTCAGTAGGCGTGCAGTGGAGGCGAAGCGGATGCACGTCAGCGTGGCTGCGCAGGGGCAGTGGCAGCGCGCGAGGCGGTAGGCGACGGCGCAGGCGCAGCGGCGCAGAAGCGTGGCGCACAGGCGTAGGCTGCGCAAGCAGTGGCATGGCGCGCGCAGTATGCAGCGGCGCGCAGTGTGGCAGGCGCTGCACAGGCAGGCGGCGCGCAGGCAGTGCGGCGCCGCAAGGCAGCGACAGCAAGCAGGCGCGTAGGCGGCGCCAGCGATGGCGACACGCAGCTATGGCGCAGGCGCACAGGCAGGGCGGCCGCGCAGGCAGTGGCGGCGTCACAGTAGGCAGGGCTGCAAGCGCATGGCGCACGCAGGCAGGGCTGCCAGTAGCGGGGCGGCGCTGTCAGTGCATGGCGGCGCAGTAGGCGTGGCGGGCGCGCAGGCGTGACGACGCGCGTCAGCGTGGCGGCGCGCAGGCGGGCGGCGCGCAGGCGTGACAGCCACGAAGCAGGGCGGATCTGCGCGCCAGCGAGTGCGCGCAGCAGGGCGTGGCGCGAACCCTAAATTTTCTCTCTATGCTCTGATACCATGTTAGGGCAAGAAAAGAGAGAGTGAGAGATCGAGGAATAGGGAGAGATTGTCATTGATGTGATGCCCCCATGCAATGGGGGCTTAATATAGGAGAGAGGAGACTAGTGGGCCGAGCCCACTAGAGAGAGAGAGAGGGGGAAGAGATACATGCCCATTAACAGGTTTAAAAATTATTCATCATAAAAATGTTGATGACTTTTTTTTGAATTAACGAACTCTTTCTTCCAACATATCAACTATTCTTCTCCATTCGCTTCAAGAACAATGAGGCTTGTGTTGGATTAGATCCGCCACATTCACTATATTAAGTTACATAAGTGTCACATATGGATTTAACGAAGATGTTTTATTGTGGCCTAAAAGAAAGTGATGAAGCCCATGAAAGAGGAGGAACAAGTATCAGAAGATAATACTATATATTCTATATATATAGCGAGAGTTTGATATTCTTATTTTTCCTTTCAACGAAATGGACCTATAATCATTAGGCCAAAGTATTGAGGTAAATTGCGAGAAATTTGATCGGGTGGTTCTTCCTAAGTAAATTGCGAGAAATTTGTCAACAATTTCCTCTGTGAAAACACGTCTAAATGTGTACTCTGTCAAGCACAGTCTATGATTTTTTAGTGAGTTTGTAAATTAGCCGGTACCCTAGATCTTATTTATCTAAGACCTTTCCTAAAAATACCTTTGCAACTACAATGTAAGTTTTTCAGCCATTGGACAAAACCTTGGTTACATGAAGAGGGAGAGGGAGAGAAATAGAGAGAGAGAATAATTGGGGAATCTGTTTTCTCAGTAGCTACATTAGAATCATGTGTATCATAGCTTAAAAATAGATTACAAGAGTATAAGAGATGCCAATGTGAGTGATGATAAGGCCGCCAAGGACTTTATCACAAATAACATGATAGTCAATCTCAATGTGCTTAGTGTACTCATGAATGGAGGGTTTATTCATAGAGAAAATAGCAGCTTAATGATCATAGTACACTGACATAGCTTCTTATATTGGAAACCAAAGTTCATGGAGTAAGGAGTGTACCCATAGAATTTTGGAGGAAGCATTAGGCATAGCTCAATATTTAGCTTTGACAATTGAGAGAGAAGTGACTCTTTATTTTTGGCTCCTCCAAGTGACCATATTCCTCCCCCCTCACCCCCAAAAAAAAGGTACAAAAGCCAAATTTAAGGTGTTAGTGCAAGTAATACTTGATGCATGTTATCATAGTTTTTAGGAATTTTCTCCATTGGTATGTTGGTGGCGTACGACCCCCGTCGCCACCAAGACACGACACCACGGCGCCGGAGGAGCCTTTTGCGCGCGCGGATCTATCCGCTTATCTTTACTTCTTTATTTCTTTATTATGAACTTTTGACCCGCACGTGTTTAAGCGGGTCCTCGTTTATTTCTCTCTCTCTTTAGGCCTTTGGGTGGGTTTCCCTTTGTTTCGGGACCCTAGCCTAAGGCCCTTTCCCTTTTTGTGAACCTTATTTCTATTTCTATGAGTATGGGTGTGGGTTGTGGGCCTCAAGTGGGCCCTTTCCTCTCTTGGCCCACCAAGGGCTCTATAAGAGGGGAAGGGACCCCCCACAAAACCCTAGCCGTCATTTGAGAAAAAGAAAGGAGTCTCCCTCCATCTCGAGTGATCTGCTCACGGAAGGCCGGGAAGGAGTCCAACCGCCGTGCCGCCGCCGCCGCCGCCGCCGCCGCCGCCGCCGCACGCCATCGTGCGCCGCCGCCGCCGCGACGACCGCCGCCACTCCTTGCCCCGGCCACGTTGATACCTCCGCTGCTGCTCCAGCCGCCGCCGACCTAGCGCCGCCGCCGCGCCCTTGCTCCGCCGCCGCCGCTGCTGCTCAAGATCGCCTCAACTCCGCCTCCACCTCCATCATCCCCATCTCCAACTCCACCTCCACCTCCATCCCCGTCGATCCTCCCCTGCCGCTGTTTCCGATCCGCTTCCGCCTTCCCCCGACCTCGTCCCCGCCTCTTCCACAGTCCTCCTTCTTCAATCTCCTCCTCCACCACCTTCTCCGGCGATCATCAAGGCCCGGAACACCTCTTTTCCCCCTCATCGATCCCCAGGAACCCGCCCCTTCCATTCTCGCGCCGCCACCTCCGATTCCCGTCGCCGACGACGCCACGCCCGGCCGCAGACGCCACCGCCCTCACGCTCGCGCCTGTAGCCACACCCGACGACCGGGTTCCGCCGCCGTCCGTCGCCTCCAGCCTCTCCCCGTCAAGCTTCGCGCACCAACCCCACAACAAGGGTCGTCGCCCCTGCCTTCTCTCTCCATCCCGCCGCCCGACGAGCCCTCCTCCGCCCGGAATCACCGCCACGAGCTCCGGAATCGCCGCTCGCCGCTCCGCCCGAAACGAAACCCTAAAGGACGCAAATGAACGATTCCCGCTGAGTCAACTCAGCGGGAACCGTTCCCTCTCAACCGGACCGGTCCAGCCTCTCCGAGTCAACCCGGACCGGTCCTGATCTGATCGGACCGCCCGTGCCCGACCCGCCCAGCTCGCCCAAGCCGCCCCGGACCAGACCCGGACCGGCCCCCGATCCGACCGGCCGCCTGTAGCCGACCCAGCCAGCCAGCCTCGGGGTCGCCCGAGCTTGATCCGACCAGGCCGGGCCCAGACCGGCCCAACCCCGACCGCCCTGCACCGCCCGGGCTGCCCCACTCGGCCCAGAGTCGGGCCCAGACCGCCCCCGACTCGCCCTGGACTCGGTCCCAGGCAGCCCAGACCGGCCCAGTGGGCCGGCCCTGCACCGCCCCGAACCGGCCCAGCATTGCCCTGAGCCGGACCCGGACGCCGCCACCCGCCCTCACCGCGTCCGCGACGATCCGACCGACTCGCTGCGCCTTGTCATCGCCCCGCCCCGCGCCGATCGCTCCTCCGCGCTTCCCCGCTGACTCGATCCGGCGTCCGACGTCGCTGCCGCGCCCGACGATCTCCCTCCCCCCCGACCGACCGGGCTCGCGCCCCGCAGGTTAGCTTCGTCCCCCTCCTTTTAAAGTCTAATTAGTTTTCGAAGCATTTCTTTTACTCGTCTCCACCGCCGACGGAAGACGTAGATAGGGTATTACCGATATAGGTTCGAGATTTCGACGCGTGCGCGATCCGGATCGAGCGTGGGCTGCAGCCTCCCGGCTACTCCACGACGAGCGATTTCCACGCCTCCGGACGTGGGTCGAGAGGACCTCACCCTATCCATCATCGCGAGTCTCCCCGGGTCACCCGGAGTCGACTTCGCTGATCGGCACGCCTGCCTGCACTTAGGGTTAGGTTCGGTCACATACTTAGGGTCTACGATTTGCCTACCCATAGGTTAGGGTTGACCGGCTACCTCCGGTCAACCTCAGTCCCATTGATCAGGCACGAGGGTTTTCACCACCGTGTCCTGCATCATATGTCATTTTACTAAAGTCTATATTTATGCATAATTTACGGTTCATTTTATGCTTGATTGATGATTAATCTTTTGCAAAGTTCAAATAAATAGAATTAAATCTCTTTTCTTGAATTACTTTGACTTTAGTGCATGTTTTTGAAGGATAAATTTCAAGATGAAAATATGATGATGACATTAAGAAGATCTCTTAAGAAATGATTCAAGTTAATTTTTAATTCATCTTAGATTCTTCTTTGAAATTATGTTTTAGAGGGCATGATGTTAAAAAGGAAGAAATTTGTGATCCAATGGATAAAATTTGAGATAAAAAGAAGAAGTATTTTCAAAGTTATTGATTTTGAATTTTTAGATTCTCTTTTAGAATTTTAATCTGATTTGTATTAAGTTATTTCTTAATTAAATCGCCAAAAGGGGGTTTATTTACCACAAGACCGCAAAGCTGACGTGGCACACGAGGCTCACGTGGCGCGCGGGATCAGCGCGGATACGACACATCACTAAGGCTATGTGGCAGGGCCGTGCATGGCCCACGCGAGGTGCAGGTGGCGCGTAGGTGGCGGGGACACGTGGCAGGAGGCCATGGGGGTCCACGCTGACGCCCGTGAGGGGGGCTAGCGTGTGAAGGGCCTATGGGTTAGTGGGCCCTGGTAAGATTATTTGGGCGGTAACGCAAATGCTTACCGTCCCTCTACATTTTATACACGCAAATCTCTATGTTTTTCTCCGTGTGGGACTATGTTCCCGTGGATTTTCTTTTGCAGGCGACGTGGCGGCATCACGAGCATTGGATCCGATCGTGAGGCGTCGATCGCGTGGACCCGAGTCCACACGATCATCAATCAACGCACGTGCGCTAAATCAGACTTAAGTGAGACTGATCTACCTCTCACCTGGCGACGCGTGGACGCGTCAGAAGCGTCTGATCTTCATCGGACGTACGATAGGGAAGGTACAACGTGATCTTCAGTGGACTCATCGGGAACGCACGGTCTTGGAGATCTTCATCAGAGGACGGCTATCAAACGGCTGGATTGAGAAGGATGACAAACCCCGATGGATGAGCGATCATGGCCCGATTGTCGCGCGATCGTGGCCCGATCGTGGCGCGATCGTGGCTCATTTGATGCGCAATCGAGACCACGATCACCTCTATGTGATGTGCCACGATCATCGTGCGATCGTGGCCATCAAATCTCTCTCCCGACCGGATCAAACGACCCTAAAATCGCGCGGAAATTCTCCTTTAAAATTCAATGTACTTGATAACATGCTATTTTTACATTAATTTACATGATTATCAATGCAATTAAAGGCATTAATTATTCTAATTATATGCATGTTATCATATTTAAAGCATATTTCTATCATTTTGTATTATTTCATGTTATGATCTTAAAATATACCCAATTATGGATTATTACACATAATTAAACATTATAATCTTTAATCCTAATTATAATTGAGATCATAATCATGTTCTAAGAATGAAAATATAAGAGAAAAGATCTTTATTTACATTTATGTATTTTTATAAAGTTATTTTATAAGATACACAAATTTATTAAATTAATTAAAATTTATTCTCATATTATTTTAATAATTTGACTTTTTATAATGATAGATTACTCAATTTCTAATCCAAAAAAATAAATTTGAATTAATTTGGAGTTGTATTTTGAAAGTTATGATTTTTACAATTAATAGGAGTTTTTCTGAAATTTTCCTGAATTTATATGAATTTATTTCGAATTTTTAAACATTTAAAACAATTAAATTAAATGCAAAAATGGGGCATTTATCGCGCGAGCCCACGTGCATGCGACGTGGCATTCAGGGCCACGTGGCAGCGCCACGTGGACCAGCGCAAGTGCCTCGTGGCACAATGATGACGTGTACATATTATATTCAATATACTATGGTTATCGTACTTATAAGCATTCCATAGAGGAATTTAAGCTAACCTTCTGATAAACCACAAACCTCACGATCGTTTATTCACGAATCTCCTATTTACGATTAAGGCTAGTATAGAAATAATTCGAGGTCGAATCCACAGAGAAGAAGGACAATAGGCCTGATTTGACTTGATTCTATTTTCTTGCTTTCTGAGAGAGCTTTAGATTGAATTAAGAAGACAATCAAGATCGTTGAAACTAGATTTAATTTTCTGATTTTTTGAGAGAGATTTAGATTGAATTAAAAGGAAAGATTGCAACAGAAATTGTTAAAGACAATCAAGATCATTGAAACTAGATTTAATTTTCTGATTTTCTGAGAGAGATTTAGATTGAATTAAAAAGAAAGATTGATATAGAAAATGATGAGAGGGAATCAAGAGAATTCAAGATTCGAAATCTGTAGAAATAGGTTTTCAAGATTTGAAAAACAAGAAATCATAATCTGGAATTTCGAAATCTGTAGAGAGAGGTTTTTCAAGATTTGAAAAACAAGAAATCATAATCAGGAATTTCGAAATCTGTAGAGAGAGGTTTTTCAAGATTTGAAAAACAATAAATCATAATCTGGAATTTTGAAATCTGTAGAGAGGTTTTCAAGATTTGAAAAACAAGAATTCATAATCTGGATTTTCAAAATCTGTAAAAGGTCATAATCCCGATTGGAAGCTTGATTCTTATTTTTATCTTTAGAGAAGGAGATAGATTGGCTGTAGAAGAAGGATTGATACAGAAATTGATGAGAAAGGATCAAGATCGTTGAAGTTCTAAATTGTTAAAAATAGAAATTTCAAGAAACTAAAAAAACATCATAAATTTGATTTTCCGAAACAAAGATTCACGGTCTAGTTGAAGAATAAAGTGTTTCTAACCTAATTCACGCAATCAAACCAATGCAATGTGATGCTTCGGCTTCAGTTTCTCATTCGAGAGCCTGTACATTTCGCCCAGGCTAGGCGTGTTGCTTCCGGCACGAAGAGCAATAGAAGCGCAAAGAGATTCACAAGAATCGACGCTTGATTCGCGGACGTTCCCCAATCGGCGCTCGCTTTCCTCCGGCTAGCCTCTGCTAGGAGCAACCTAAAGAAGAATCGTAAGTTCTTCTTTCCCCAATCTGTGTTTTATAGCTTCTGTAGGTTAAACAGTCGTGCAAAAGACGAAACTGCCCCTCCTGCACTTAAAAAAAACTCAAAATCCCGTAAGAGAAGTTGCCAGTAATTACAGAAATACCCCTGATTTCAAAATGCAATATCTCCCAATATATAAATCAGATTGGGGTGAAATTTTTTTCATTGTCTTCCTTGTTGAGCCCTCTTTCTTCTTAAATCAACAGCAATCCAAAAATATAAGAAGGGTTAGCCTCATAATAGGCATTTGGGTCTCCATTTCTTCCTTCTCAATCTTCCTTCTTTGCTAATTTTAGAATCTACACATAAGAAACTCAACAAAATATGGTTAGCTTATAATAGTTTGACCTTGTGAAAGGTCAAACATCCAATATGCATCAGATTAACCTCAATTTAACACAAATGAGTATTTATGTGAAATCTCATGATATATGCAAAAAATGTTATAAAAACATGATAACATGAACTATGATGTGATGATCTATGCTTTAAAAGTAGTGAGAAATCATGAATTTTCAGGTCAAGTACGCATGTTATCACCTTCACATCCGCTCCACTTTTTAGACTCGCGATTCTCTTTGATTTCTTCAATGTGGGACTAAGTTCCCTTCGATTTCTTTGATTGCAGGACGCGTGGCGCAATAGGGAGCATTGGATCGAGATCACGTGGAATGACGCGCGTCGATACAGTTGACACGAGGTCCATTCGATCAACAATCACGCACGTGGCTCAAATGGACTTAAGTGAATTAATCTCGATCGTCCATCTTATGAGTTATAACGGTCAAGATTCATCGAGATCAATGGACTTCCAATTTAATCAAGATCGTCACATGAAGATCCAACGTTGAAGATGAATAGAGATGCCTCTTCACACGTGCGATGTGGACAAATCTCAGCCCTCCATCTGTGATCAAACGGATGCGAATTAATCACACCGTTTCGATCAACATGCGTTTCATCGCGACCGTTGATCGCGATGCGTCCGCTGGATCAACGACCACTCCCAATTCTTACCTCTTTAAATTCAGTTCTTCGCGACGGAAGAACGACCCATTGGATTTCAATGAAATTCAAATTGTTTACGCAACCATTTCATGTGCCGTTTGTTTTCTGGTGTTCTTGATGCATTTCCGCATCCATTGAATGCATGAAATCAAACTTTGATCGAGAGAGAAAGAAGAATTCACATCTTGAACTTCAAACTTCGTCTTCGGAAACTGAGAATGAAAAGCTATGCATCCGACGATTAATTGATCATTTCGAAGGCTAATTTGGGTTAGATTGCGTGTTTTCATCTTAATATTTCATCATTTAGAGTTAATTTTACATTTTGAATCGTAGATTAAGTTTAATTTTGTTTTAATTTCTGTTTTAAATCAAAATCGCGATACGAATTTTCTCCTAACTTCAAACTTTGATTACTCAGCGAATTCTTATCCAAATCACCTGATTTTTGATTCCGTGGAATCGCAATTGAGTTATCTTTCTTAATATCAGAAAACACCCAATTTTTAATCTCAATTCGTTGTCCGATTTGACCGAATTTCAAAGATATATCTCAAATTTCTATAATTCTCCGTGGATTCGACCCTTAATTACCATTATACTAATTAATTAAATCGATTTATCATAAATTGGTAAGTTCAAGACTTTGTTTTGACACTAAATTGTATGTAATCAACGACCATACGATTTAGTCTCGTCATTACTCCCTTGTTTCTTCTTAACTCTTGATTAATTCGTGAAGCAATTAAGCAAATTTGGAGTAAAATCTTGAGTTCTTCGTGATTCCCCCGTGTTAAGACTCGATTTCGATCAAGAGTTAAGAAGAAACAAGGGAGTACATCATTTTTAAAGGGGAATTTCAGTGCGATTTTAGGGCCGTTTCATCCGGTCGGGAGAGAGATTTGATGGCCACGATCGCACGATGATCGTGGTCATAAAATTCACCTTGAACGCCTTTCCATCGGATTTCATCGAATTTTCCCCTTGAACGCCGAACGTCCGCGAGGAAGAAACCAAGCAAAATCCGCTTCAATCCGAGTGAATTGAAGCCCCATCTTTGCAGAAATCAGGTTATTAGTGAGATTTGATCGAATATCGGTGGTAATTTTAAGTTTTAATTAGTTTAGATCGTTAATTTTGAGTTTTAGTTCATAGTGTTCTTCAATTTTGCCTAATTTTAGTATGAAATTTTGCTGATTTTAAAAATAGGATATCTCTCTGATTATACTTCTGAGTCACCTGATTTTGATTTTATTGGATTCTTGATTTCATCAGCTTTTCGTGGATAACAAATTCGTTGAATTCTGAGATCATTTGACCCCTCAATTTAACGTTTGACCGAGTACTGTTCATTTTCAATCCGAATTTGAGCGGTTAATTTCGGGGTCAATTACTTTCAAAATATGATCATTTTGGTCTCTTTAGAATCCTCTGGTTCTTAGCTTTCTATTGATATATAAATTGCAAGATTTGGATATCATTTGACCGGTCAATTTAAAGATTTCCTTTGAAGTGTTCATTTCGGGAATTTTATGATCTTTGATTTTCAATAATTCATAGTAAATCCATTTCTTATCGAAAAATCACGAATTTTATATCAATAAATTCTATTTTCTCTCTTGTTTCCAAATATATAATTCTTGTAATCTTATGGCATCTTTGGTTCTGTGATTTTACAGAACTTCGACTGTTGATCGATTCAATGCTTTGACTTTAACTTTTGACTTTTCTTTGTGAAATCCGAGATATTAAATCTTAAAATTTCTTATTTAGTATATTTGTATCATTTCTATTCATAACATCTTATTTCTTCTTCTTTAAAACCTCTTTTAAACCTAAGTTTGACCAATTCAACTCTACAATAATAGTCAACCTTGTTCTCTGTGGATCGACCGGATACTTGCACCTTACTTGATTTTATATCTTTGTCTTTGTGAGTTCAGATTTATAAATTTTATTTGACCGACGTTTGTGTGTTTTAACGACCGCACAAAACGCTTCGTCACTAGCCTCGGCTGTCAATGTGCAGAAGACTAGCAGCACCGCCAAGGCAGCGGTCGTTGCAATGAGAAGCTTGCGAGTAGGGGCCATGACAATTTACAAGGAAAAGAAAGAAGCATGGAATATGTGATGCATAAAAGATTCGTGTGATGAGTGTTAAAGAACCAACACATGCCTGATGGTCACTTTCATGCGACTAGACGTCTAGATAGTTATAACCATCTTGCTAGCTCGAATCATGGTCTTCACTCCTTCTTTTAGAATCTCGACATCTATAAATACATATGTACATCAATGTTGATATATAATATACAAAAGATAATTCTTCTGTTCATCTCTCCTCTTCCTTGTTGATCCCACTTCTTGTTTCTCTTTATGTTATCAGAGCCACCCCCAGAAGAGTGAATTTGGCTAAATCTGCGATAAATTTGGGCATAGAGCTCAAGATTGGCGAGAAAGATTTAATAGAAATTTCTATGGATGACAAACTTCTAAGAAAAATGCTCAGTCAAGTCCACGTGCATATAACCTGTGCTTGCCACCTATGACTACACCATCGGATAACACAATCTGATATCCAGACAGCGGAGCAACACATCATGCAACAAATGATCCTCAAGCACTTGTGGATCCATCACTATATCAAGGGACATAACAACTCCAAATCGGGAATGGCTCAGGTCTGTCCATACACTCCACTGGCTCTTCTTCTATTTCTTCGCGATCACATCCTCTAAAGCTTCAAAATATTCTTCATGTTCCGGATATCAAGAAGAATTGGCTGTTTATTTACAGACTAATTAACGAAAATTATGTGTATGTTGAATTCCATGCCGATCATTGCATCATAAAGGAAGAGGGCACCGGAGACCTCTACTCAGGGGAACAGTTAGAGATGGACTGATGCAGGACGCGGTGGTGAAAACCCTCGTGCCTGATCAATGTACCTGAGGATGTCTAAGGATAGCCGGTCAACCCTAACCTACGGATACGCAAGTCCTAAACCCTAAATACGATCTCTAGCCTAAACCTAGGTGCAGGCAGGCGTGCCGATCAGCGGAGTCAACTACGGGTGACCCGGGGAAACTCGCGATGATGGATAGGGTGAGGTCCTCTCGATCCACGTCCGGAGGCGTGGAATTCGCTCGTCGTGGAATAGCCGAAAGGCTGCGGCCCACGCTCGGTACCAGACCTGACGTACGCGTCAGAAATCTCAAACCTATGTCCGTTCTACCCTACCAACGTCGTCCGATGGCGGTGGAGACGAGTAAAGGAAATGCTTCGAAAAGTAATTAAACTTTGAAAGGAGGGGTCGAAGCTAACCTGCGGGGCGGGGTGCCCGGTGGGCCGTGGCGTAGTGGAGAATTGGCTCGTGCGCCGGGACAGAGCTGACGGTAGAAGTGGACCGAATCCGTGACGTCGTGAACACGGAGGAATTCCTCGACAGCAGGTGGAGCTGTCCGATGAGTGGGTGCGATCCAAAGTGGAGTGGCGCGGGTCTCGCCGACGTTAGAAGGTCCGGGAGCAGCCGCTCACACTGGCAGGGAGCGCGGCGTAGGCAGCGGAAGTGGACGAGATCCCCACGCAGACGAAAACGAGTAATTGGTCTCGTGTGCAGCCCGGGTGCGGAGCCGGGCGACAAGCCGTGCAGGTGCAACGGGTGGGTGACGCGGCCGCACCGCGAGAACAAATCGTCTTGCGATGCGCATGCCAATGGATTTGGATGCGACGCCTCGTCTGGCGAAAACCGAATGGAGTGACGTCGGCGTGGAGAAGGTTTGGTCAACCCTTTCCCGATTCCAAGAATTCACTTGACGCGCGGAATAGAAATCAACAGGGGAGGAGGGAGGAACGAAGAACAGGGTCGGACGGGGAGTGTAGGAAGAGCCTTGGGGTGAATTTTGGTGGGGGGAGAGGATGGGTTCGACCGAATGAGGGGAGGAATTCGGCCGCTCGAGAGATCGAAATCGTGCGAGCGGTGGGAAGGAACTCGTTCGCGCGTACTGGAGGAAATTAATTTCAGCGATCGAAGGGGTTCCGGGGGGGTGAGGGCCGTGGACGATTGGAGGCCGTGGGGCGATTGACTCCCATTGTGGGGATCGAGTTCCGCGGAAAAAGGATTCCGCGTGGTGCCGAATTGATACGCGGACGGATGGAAAATTGATGTGGGGAGCAGAGCCGGGAGTGCTGGGGGGAGGGGTGGAAGAGTTCCGCAAAGGAAGGGAGCGGAATCGACGGGACAAGGGGTGGAATTCGTGAAGGTTACGAGAGGGGAGGAAGGTGGGTCGTCGGGGATGGTAGAGGCCAAGCGGTCGGGCGAAATCAGCAGGGAAGTAGGGAATTCACCTGGAGGGTGACATTGGAGTTGGGGGAACGGTGACGGGCAAAAGCCGACTGCGATGCGGAAGAGAGAGAGAGAATTTTGGGTTGAGGAAAGAGTCGGCATGAGGGATTTTTCTGGGGCTGAGGGTGGTGAGATTTCTCGGGATGGCAGGGAGAAGAGAAATTTCGGGATGGAGAACTTGGGGAAGTTCGTGGAGGCGTGGGGTGACGGGAATCTGGAAATTTCAGAGGGCAGTGAAATGGCGGAAACAGGAAGGCGGGAAGGAGTCTGGGAGTTGGGGAAGACGGGAATGGTCCCGGGCGTCTGGGAATGTGGGAAATACGGGGTGATGAAGGGAGAAGATATGGACGCGGCGCGATGACGGAAACGTAGAGGGGAAGGAGAAATCGAAAATGGAGGGAAGAGGGAGAAGCGGAAATTCGGTGAGCGTTGGAGGGGAATCGGCGTTCGGCGGGGAGTTTTAGCAAGGAAGGGCAATGCGAAGGGGAGAGAGAGGATCTTGCCCGAAGTGGAGTAGGGAGGGCTGGCGGAGGCAGACGGCGAAGGGGAAGTATGGCTTTGGCTGAGGGGGAAAGGGAGAGATGGCCAAGAACGTAGATGGAGGAGGAGGAAGAAGAGGGTCCGTGGAGGAGGAAGGGAGGTGGAGGTGCGGCGATCTGGCGGCGGCGGCGGCGACGGCGGCCTGAGGCGGCGGCAGCGGCGGCGGCGGCTGGAAAGCTGCACGTAGGTAACCAGTGGGCAAGGCAGGGGAAGGCGGCGGCCTCGGCGGCGGGCACGGCGGCGGCACGTGGCGGTGCGGCGGCGGTGGCTCACGTGTCGTTTTTGTGCGTCGTTAAACACAAAGACGATGGTCAAAAAAATTTATAAACCGAACTCACAAATACAAGATAGAATAATCAAGTACTCGGGTAAGTATCGGGTCGATCCACGAGAGCGTGGTTGACTTTAATCGCGAATTGACTTGGTCAAACTTAGGTTTTAAAAGGAGTTTTAAATAAGAGAATGTAAGATTTAAGATATGGAAATGATATAAATAAGGTAAATAAGAAGTTTTAAGATTTGAAATCTCGGATTTGACAGAGAAAAGTCAAAAGTCAAAGTCAAAGCGTTGACTTTGACCAGCAGTAGGTGTTATGCAAAATCAGAGAATCAAACAGAGTGAGAAGATTACTAAAAGTAGATATTTGGAAACTAGATAGAAAATGGAATTTATTGATATAAGTTTTAATTTTTGGATAAGAAATGGATTTATTATGAATTATTGAAAATCAATGATCAGAAAATCCCCAAAATGAACACCTCAGAGGAAATCTTCAAATTGAATGCCCAAATGAAATCCAAATCTTTCAATTTATATGCCAATAGAAAGCTAAGAACCAGAGGAATCCAACAAGACCTTATCAAATTCTGATTTGTCAATAAAAAGTAATTGACCCCGAAAGACAACGTTTGACTTCTGATGAAAGATGAACAGTCCGTGGTCAAACGTTAAATTGAAGGGTCAAATCAACTCAGAGTTTGATGAAATTGCTATCCACGGAAAGCTGATTAAAAGAGGAATCCAATGAAACTAAAATCAAGTGATTTGGAATTATAATCAGAGAGATATCCTATTTTCAAAATCAGCGACTTTTCGTACTGAAATTTGGGAAAAATGAAGAACACTATGAACTAATTTGCAAAATTAAACTTCTAAATCTAATAAAAACTCAAATTACCTCTTGATAATCGATCGAATCTCACTACTAACCCGATTGCCACGAGAATTAAGCTCCAATTTGCACGAATTGGAGTGAATTTGCTCGGATCCTTTCTCACGGACTTTTGGAATTCAAGGGGAAAATTCGATGAAATCAAGGAGGAATTCGCGATCAATCCCGCTCCAATCCCTTCGGAATCGAGTCTAAACGCGGGGGAATCACGATGAACTAGAGATCTTCCTCGAAATTTGCTTAATTTCTTCACGAATCGATCAAAAGTTGAAGAATAAAGGAGGGAATACATGAGTTTTTAAAGAGAAAATTGGCTTGGAATCGTGGGTCATTGGAGCAGTCGTGGAGGCGATTTGCAAGCGTCGTGGAAGCGATTTCCGTTGCATGGCTTCGTGGCTTCAAATCCGCGTCAATTTTGACCAGATTTCACGGTCAAGAAGCCTTCAACTTCCACGATTATAGCGCCACGATCGGACCCTGATCGAGCCACGATCGGGTCACGATCGGGCGTCGACCGTGGTCTTAGGTCTTCGCCGATCAGCGTCGGATCATGTAGAGGCGATTCCGCTTCAGAAGGCGTGCAATCGTGGCTCGATCGCGCCGCGATCGCGGCTCGATCACGCCGCGATCACGGCTCGATCGCGGCTCGATCACGCCGCGATCACGGCTCGATCGCGAAGTTCTTCCACAGCATCTCTGTACCGTCTGATTAAAATCGTTCTCTGATGAAAATCCGACGCGCCAAAGCGTTCCACGTGGCTTCAACGGAGGCCGTTAGATTGCGATCACGCGATCTTCATTTGGTGAAGATCGGACGCTCACGGCGTGTCCACGTGGCGAAAGGTGGGACCTGCGATCATTTCACTTAAAATATAAATTAGGCACGTGTTTTGATGACGATCGCGTGGACTCCGGTCCACGCGATCCACGCTCTGCGATCAGCGCCGGCTGAATCTGACGCCCGCCGTGCCGCCACTTCACCTGCAAGGTAAGAACCGTGTGGGAACATAGTCCCACACGGAAGAAATAAAAGATTTTCGCCCCTATAAATTAGGGGGCGATAAACGCCTATTGCGTTACCGCCCCTAAATACTAACCAGGGCCCACTATACCCGTGGGCCCTCCACATGCGAACCCTCTGCCACGTGGCGCCCCACACGGGCGCCCACGTGGACCGTCCGCGTGGCCTACTGCCACGCATCAGCGCCACACGCGCGGGCCACACGCGTCCTGCCACGTGGCCTCAACGCCACGTCGTAACGGCGCGGTGGACCCGCGCGCCACGTGGGTCCGCTCGCCACGTCAGCTCCGCCTGAGCCCGCTCGCCACGTCAGCTCCGCCTGGGCCCGCTCGCCACGTCAGCTCCGCGGTAAGCCTACCCCCTTTTTTCGATTTTTTTAATAGAAAAATTAGATTTTAAAATCAAATAAAATTTGGAAAAAAAGGCTTAAAACTTCTGAAAATTCATAATTTAAAATATACAACTCCTTTTTAATTGAAATTTTCTCCATTGGATCATAAATTTCTTCCTTTTTAATATTATGTCATTTAAAATATATTTTCAAGAAGGAAATAAGGATGAATTAAAATTTCATTAAATAAGTTCTAATTAAACATTCTAAATCATAAATTCATCCTAAAATCATCCTTCCAAACATTTACTAAAGTCAAAACTCATTTAATAATAGAGATTAACTCCTGTTAATCTAAACAAAAGATTAATCATCTCTTAAGCATGAAATTATCTCTAATTTATGCATAAATATCAACTTTAGTGAAATGACATGCCAATGGAGAAAATTCCTAAAAAATATGATAACATGCATCATATTCACATAAAATAAGCACGAATATGAGTTAATTAGGGTAAGAATTCAGGTTATAAATGCATGTTATCACACCCCCCAACTTAAATTATTGCTAGTCCCTTAGCAATGGAAAGAGAAAAAGTATGAAATAGGACTAACAAGTTTAGAAAGCCATGGGTTGAGCATTGATAGAATCTGAAATGAATGTTCTACCTTAAATAATGCCAAGAAGGAAGTAATGTACTAGAAACTCAAGATCAAGACATTCCTCCAGCAAGCACTTTAATCCACCAAATAAACTAAGAATGCTCTTGCTCTACATACTAATAGAATATACATAATTACAAGAAATTCATCGTACCAAACCAATCGTCGATTCCTCCTTGCACTATGGGCATGAATGATAACGGCACAAGAAGTAGAAACAAGCATCATCCTTATATACATAGTGGCTATAAATAGAATCGGCTAAAACACATGGGAGGTAGCTTACCATTCTAATTCTACTTTTATTTTTATTTTTTTTTATTTTTTTCTTTCTTTCTTCCTAATTCTATTTTTTTGTATTTTTCTTTCTTTCTAATTCTACTTTATTCATCCTAATTCTACTTGCTGCAAGCCTTTTTCAAGAAGGAGATTAGAGAATTCAGAATTTAAAATTTTCAAGGCTTTTTATGCAACTTTATTGAAAAACAACATACTTCATTTCATGGTGCTCATCCTACCCATGTGCCGTCCTTAGTAGACATGCAGCTTATTCCCCCGAAGAGGTTTTGGTATCTCTATGGATCAGGGAGCTTCACTATGTCAATAATATTAATGCCAACAAAGGATGATACAAGCTACGACTTGCTATGGAAAGCGGAAGGATGTGCGTGCAAGGAGTCATTAACTCAAAGTTTAGAAAGAAGAATGAGTGGGTGAGAAGTATAGAAAGTTTTGAAAAATCATACTATGAGCTTGAGTACACCCTTAGTTTGGATTTTATGGCTCCCCAAAGGAATACCTAAATCCCTAATTCCATTGACTCTACCCTCTCCTCAACATACACTTAAGGTTGCTCTTCCCACAACTTTCTAAACAAATGGAGGTATAAATGGACTCTATGCTTTTCTATTTCATGTGATTTTGAAAAGATCATGCTGCTGTTCACATGTTTAAAAATCAGATCATGCATAGAATACTAAATGAAGAAATGCAAAAATTTTGAAAAAAATTTTTAAGTTTTTCTAGAAAACTCCCCCATGCTCATTCCTTTTATTGTCCTCAATAAAACTCAACATGCTCATGGAAAAAATGATGACAATCAGTATACATGGCATGCACATCAGTAAAAGAAATACAATCATAAGAGGGAAAAGAAAAACTTAGCGGGAATTTGCATCGGTTGCATTCTTTTCTTCATTTTTGGAGTTGCTTTGAAGCCAAATTTCTTCATTTTATGCTCCTTTCTCCTTTGTACCTAAAAACTTATAAAGAAACACAGAAAACATCAAAGCAAACAGCAAGTATAAAAATAAAAATAAATGCTAAAAGTAGAAAATAAATGCAAAAATAAGATAAAGATGGGTTGCCTCCCAACAAGCGCTAAGTTTAACGTCTTTAGCTAGACGTAACTCACACCAACGACTAACTAGTGGCTGAGATCTCAAGAAATTGCAGCTCTTCCCTATGAGGAGGGGGAGGTCCTTCTTCACCAATGTATGGCTTCAACCTATGTCCATTCACCTGGAAGGAATTTTGGGTCTTGGGATCTAAGATCAAGACCGATCCATTGTCATACACTTCAAGGATCTCATATGGACCATCCCACCTTGAGCGCAATTTCCCTGGAAAGAGTTTAAGACGAGAATTATAAAGCCATACCTTGTCATGAGCATGAAAAAGATCTCCCTATTAATGTGCTTGTCATGATAGGCTTTATTTTTGGCTTTATAAATCTCCGCATTTTGATATGCCTCATTCCGGAGTTCTTGGAGCTCTTGAATTTGGAGAAGTCGTTCCTTTCCGGCTTGATCAAGAGATAGATTGAGCTTTTTAATGGCCCAATATGCTCTATGCTCTAACTCGACGGGGAGGTGGCAAGGCTTGCCATAAATGAGCCTTTAAAAAGGAGACATCCCAATGGGTGTCTTGAATGCGGTGCGGTAGGCCCATAGAGCATCGGGTAGCTTCGCTGCCCAATCTCTTCCATCCGTGCGAATGATCTTCTTCAAGATGTTCTTGACTTCTCTATTGCTCACTTCTACTTGGCCATTTGATTGGGGGTGATACTGGGTCGTGAGACGCGATGGTGAACTCAATATTTCTTAAGTAAACTCCTGAAATGAGAGTTGGTAAAAGTGAGATCCACCATCACTAATAATAGCTCTAGGACAACCAAATCGAGAAAAATATTGTTAACAATGAACTTATTAACCACTCGATGATCGTTTGTCCTCGTCAGTATCGCCTCGACCCATTTGGACACATAGTCCACCGCTAAAAGAATATACTCCTTGCCCTCCGACGGTGGAAATGGTCCCATAAAATCAATCAAAGATCAAAAATTTCTACCTCAAGGATGGTTTGTAAGGGCATTTCATCTCTCTTGGAGATGTTCAATGCGGATTGGCACTTTAGACATTCCTTGCAATACTTTGATCGCGTCCTTGAAGAGAGTTGGCCAATAGAAGCCACTTTGTAGCACCTTCGCTCCCGGCCCTCCTCGACGCAAAATGTCCTCCACATAGAGATGAGTGACACATCGCTAGAATATGCTCTTGTTCCTCCTCGGAACGCATCGCTCGAATAATCTGATCAGCCCCCTACATGGAACAATTGGGGTTCTTCCCAAAAATAATGTTTCACATCATGTGCAAATTTCTTCTTTTTGATGCGTGTTCCAATAATCGGGGACAGATTTAGTGACTAAGTAACTAACAATATGTGCAAAACCAAGGTACCTTTAGTCACCACTGTGCAGGAGCCGCTCATCGGGAAATGTATCACAAATCTCACTCGAAGATGGAATGTGGAGTCGAGAAAGATGATCAGCCACCGAGTTCTCACTTCCTTCTTGTCCTTGATCTCCAAATCGAATTCTTGAAGGAGGAGAACCCATCTAATCAGTCGCGGTTTTTGGCCTCTTTCTTGGACAGCAGTACTTCAAATGCGGCGTGGTCCGTGTAGACGATGATCTTCCCGCCCAAGATGTAAGGCCGAAAACTTCTCCAAAAAGCAAAGACAACCGCCAACAACCCTTCTCCGTCGTGAGTGTAGTAAGTTGAGCGTCGGCTAGTGTCTTGCTCGCGTAACAAATGGCGGTCGGATTCTTGTCGATTCGCTGCCCCAAAACCGCACCCACTGCAAAATCAGAAGCATCACACATAATCTCAAAAGGTAAGTCCCAATTAGGACTTTGTAAAATAGGCACTTCCACTAAAGCTTGCTTCAGCTGCATAAAGGCGTTCTTCCCTTCTTCCTCAATAATAAAATCCTTTTCCTTGCAAAGAAGAGAAGTCAGTGGTTTTGAAACCTTAGCAAAAATCCCGAATGAGCGACGATAAAAACCGACATGCCTAGGAAATTTCTAAGTTCCCTTATCGACGTAGGGAGTGCAAGGTCTTGGATTACCTCAACCTTGGCCTATCCACTTCAATCCTTTTGCTTGAAACTAGATGTCCAAGCACTATACCTTCGCACCATGAAGTGGGACTTCTCCCAACTAAGAACTAGGGCGTTTTCTAACGCAAAGCGTCGAGGATTTGCGTTAAGTGCTCCAAGCACGCATCAAAACTCGGTCCGAAAACTGAAAAGTCGTCCATGAAGACCTCCATGCTCTCTCCTATAAAATCGGAAAAGATGGCCATCATGCACCTCTGAAATGTGGCGGGGGCGTTACATAGTCCAAAAGGCATGCGCTGAAATGCATATGTGCCAAATGGACATGTAAACGTCGTCTTCTCTTGATCGTCGGGGTGGATAGCTAGCTGATTATACCCCGAATAGCTTGTCAAGAATTTGGTCAATAAATGGCAAAGGGAAATGGTCCTTCTTCGTCGCCGCGTTAAGCTTCCGATAGTCTATGCAAACTCTCCACTTCGTCGAAAGACGCGTCTGAAGTTCCTCGCCCTTGTCATTTGTCGTCACGGTGATCCTCGCCTTCTTGGGGACAACATGCACCTGGACTGACCCATGGACTGGCTGGGAGATGGGATATATGATACCTGCATTAAGCCATTTAAGAATCTCATCCTTAACAAAGCATCCCATACCTTAGGGTTGAGCCGTTTTGTGCCTCTCTAGAGGGGACGAGAGTCATCCTCTAGGAAAATACGATGCATGCACAAAGAGGGATCAATTCCCTTAAGATCCGACAAGTTCCATCCGATTGCTTTCCTTCCTCGCGCGCAAGACCGCCAATAGTCTCTCCTCCCGGTCGTGATCTAGCTGCGAGGATATAATAACGGGGTTAGCACTATGATGATCAAGAAAAAGCGTACTTCAGTGTCGAAGCGTAGCGGTTTTAGCTCTGGTGCCGTCTCGCCGAGGGAAATGGATCATCCCTCGGCTCCGAAGCTCCTATCCTCAATAGCCGCCATCGTCTCCTCGATGCAACTCCGAAATCTCCTGGATCCTCGTAGATATCGACGGCGCCTACCTCATCGTGGTCTCGTGTGAAGGGATGTCGCATCAACTTGTTGATGCTCACCTTCATCGTGCTATCTCCAACCTGAAAAATAACTTCTCCCTTTGCCCCCAATCCGCATCGCCATGCGTAGCTAAAAAAATGGTCTCCTAGTATGATGGGAGAGGCGGGTGAGGTCCTTCGTGGATTTCATATCCACGATAATAAAGTCTACCGGAAAGTAGCAGTTTTCTACCTTAACTATCACATCCTCTACTACTCCGTGAGGTCGTCTCACGGATCCATCCGCTAAGCTCAACTCGATAAATAATGGCTGCAACTCGCCAAGTGGACAAGCATCATACACTCCCTTCTGGGAGTATATTAACACTAGCCCCCGTGTCGGGGAGAGATCGAGTGAACGTCCCTACTCCCCTATCTCACAACTAATCATAGGAGCTCCCCGGATCACGCCGCTACGAGGAAGCGTACTCAGCATGATGGAACTACATAGTCTCACTCATATGGATACGCTTTCGCTTCCTCATCGGGGTGCAAAGTCCTTTCAGAACTTTGCGTAGGGTGGAATATGCTGGATGGCGTCTACTAATGGGATGGTGATAGTAACTCCGCCTAAAAGCCTCTAATAAGGTGTCATCGCTATCACTAGTAGGGACTCTAGGCCGGCTCAAAAGCCGAGGATATGGCACCGGAGGTTTATAAACCCCTGGATTGGGCTCCGCCTCCTACTCTCTCATCGGGTGCCTCCTCATCCTCGGAGTCCTCCTCCGGATAATCGTGGGAGATGGACGGTCGTCCTTCTCCTCAAGCGGGTCCTTGCGGCGCTTGTGGTCCGTATGAGGATCCACTAAGACCTTGTCGCTACGTAGGCCCGATATGGCATGTGCCTCCTCTGATGTGTTGCCAATGTGAACTTCGTCTCACATTGTGGGTGCGACTCGACGATGCTTGCCTCTACATTCCTAGGGTTTGCTAGAGGCTGGGAAGGCAGCTGCTCAAATTCTACTCGCTTACCCTTCCTATGCTCTGTGAGAAGCTGTGGAGCATGGGGTTTTATCCCCCTCAACTCTATCAAGTCTGTCACTAACCTCATTCAGCTTACTCATCATTTGTGCTAATGCACTCATGATGGGGCCAATCAAGGTGCTGGAGGTGGTATCGCTCGTGGCGGCGTAACCGCTCTGGGAATACCGGGGCGAAAGGTGTCGGCTCGCTGTTCCCCATATGCTGCGGCGCGGATCCATAGGGCTGATGATATGAAGTGTGCTGCCCGCCTCCGCTGCGTCGCATAAGTAGGGTTATGATAACTAGAATAACCCCTGATTCGGTGCAGGATCGACCTACCCGCCCGGCTCAAACCCTGGGATATGTGGTATGGTTTGGCTCGAAAATGGAAACTATCCCTGATTGCCATCACGGGCAATCCAACTCTACATGCTCAAAGCTAGAGCAATGTGAACACGGTGAGACATCAATATGTGAAATCAAGCGCGAGGCCATCAGTAACCCGGTCGGACCTTAAGCGAGTCCATGATCAAGTTCCGGGCTTCCGCGCTCAATCTTATCTAAAAAGCATACCTGCTCTCCGCTCGCCTTTGCGTCTAACATCCCTCCCTTCGCGGGAGCGCTCCGTCCTCCGAACGATTTAGCCGCATGATGATGGCTATTCTCCGCCACCAACTCGATCAACTCGAGAGCTTCATCTTCGCATTTCTGCCTGCATGAACGTGCCTCACACTAGCGGCATCGAGCAAATACTCGCAGTGCACCTAAACCATCATATCTGAGTAATTTCATGTTTTAGGTATACCGTGATGCGGACACTGTCTCAGGAGATCTCTAAGTCTCTCCCAAGCCTCATAGAAAACCTCACCCGGCCCTTGTGAGAACTCGCGTATGGCGCGTCTCACGGCACTAGTCTTACCTACCGAGTAGTACTTACGCAAAAATGTGTCTTCCATCTCTCTCCATGAATCAAACTCGCGGCCCAAGCTAAAGAACCACTCCTTCGCCCTTTCCTTAAGCGTGAAAGGGAAGAAGCGCATCTTGGCCGTCTCCGGGAGGGGACATTGTGGAATTGGTTGAATTCGCACACTCGGCTGAAACTCGTCCACATGTCGATACGGATCCTCCGATGGTAGTCCATGAAAAGTGGGCAAAAGGCCAAGAATATGTGAGTCAATTTTAAAATTCGCACCTCGTCGTAGGGGCGCATTGACTCGCGTAGTCTGCCTTTGGACGACCGGCCCTTGCGTAATCGCTAAGACGTCGTCTCACTATCTCGGCAGAAGAGGGGCGTCTATCGGCTCTCCCTCGCCCTGGTGTGGCGATCGGCTGAAGAGAATCACTAGAGGTCTCGATGGAGCTGCGAGATGAGGCAAATAAATCCTCATACACGGGGTTATTCCGTGTATGCCTCGTGGGTCGCTGACCCTGTCGTCCTCCTCGGTTCCTATGATTCATATGCATATCTAAAGCCAAAAGATCACAAAAAACAGCAAGTATATATATATAAGAATGTCAGAAAAGAGTGAGACGAAAAGAGTGATGTCTAAATGAAAAATGTTTCACTTACTCCACCTAAAAGATAGAACAAGTTAAACACTATCAAAAAGCACACCTATAAAGATAATAATGATAATAAGTCACTGATAACAGATGATAAAATCTCAGATATATCAATATCAATGGATCAATTAGGTGAAAAACACCAAATAGACTACCAAATTTGCACCAAAATGTCCAATAATGGCCGAATTTAGGTAATCTTATCTCTCTATACCTTTTTCACCACTGATGAGGGTCTGATAAATTCTCTGAAGGTCAGTAACAACAGAAGACAGAAACCTAAATATGATCAAGAAATCAAAGCGATCAAATCAAAAACGCATGCTCCCCCGCAGCGGCGCCATTTTGACGTGTCGTTTTTGTGCGTCGTTAAACACAAAGACGATGGTCAAACAAAATTTATAAAACCGAACTCACAAATAAAATATAGAATAATCAAGTACTGGGTAAGTATCGGGTCGATCCACAGACAGCAGGGTTGACTTTAATCGCAGAATTGACTTGGTCAAACTTAGGTTTAAAAGGAGTTTTAAATAAGAGAATGTAAGATTTAAGATATGGAAATGATATAAATAAGGTAAATAAGAAGTTTTAAGAT
The DNA here is from genome assembly GCA_024174645.1 of Lemna minuta. Taxonomy (NCBI): domain Eukaryota; kingdom Viridiplantae; phylum Streptophyta; class Magnoliopsida; order Alismatales; family Araceae; genus Lemna; species Lemna minuta. The sequence goes on along the minus strand of CM044109.1, from coordinate 17,020,301 downwards.
TTGAAATCTCGGATTTGACAGAGAAAAGTCAAAAGTCAAAGTCAAAGCGTTGACTTTGACCAGCAGTAGGTGTTATGAAAAATTAGAGAATCAAACAGAGTGAGAAGATTACGAAAAGTAGATATTTTGAAACTAGAGAGAAAATGGAATTTATTGATATAAGTTTTAATTTTTGGATAAGAAATCGATTTATTATGAATTATTGAAAATCAATGATCAGAAAATCCCCGAAATGAACACCTCAGAGGAAATCTTCAAATTGAATGCCCAAATGAAATCCAAATCTTTCAATTTATATGCCAATAAAAAGCTAAGAACTAGAGGAATCCAACAACACCAAAATTATCAAATTCTGATTTGTCAATAAAAAGTAATTGACCCCGAAAAGCAACGTTTGACTTCTGATGAAAGATGAACAATCCATGGTCAAACGTTAAATTGAAGGGTCAAATGAACTCAGAATTTGATGAAATTTGCTATCCACGGAAAGCTGATGAAAAAGAGGAATCCAATGAAAACCAAAATCAAGTGATTTGGAATTATAATCAGAGAGATATCCTATTTTCAAAATTAGCGATTTTTCGGACTGAAATTTGGGGAAAATTAAGAACACTATGAACTAATTTGCAAAATTAAACTTCTAAATCTAATAAAAACGCAAATTACCTCTTGATAATCGATCGAATCTCACTACTAACCCGATTGCCACGAGAATTAAGCTTCAATTTGCGCGAATTGGAGTGAATTTGCTCGGATCCTTTCTCACGGACTTTCGGAATTCAAGGGGAAAATTCGATAAAATCAAGGAGGAATTCGCAATCAATCCCGCTCCAATCCCTTCGGAATCGAGTCTAAACGCGGGGGAATCACGATGAACTAGAGATCTTCTTTGAAATTTGCTTAATTTCTTCACGAATCGATCAAAAGTTGAAGAATAAAGGAGGGAATACATGAGTTTTTAAAGAGAAAATTGGCTTGGAATCGTGGGTCATTGGAGCGGTCGTGGAGGCGATTTGCAAGCGTCGTGGAAGCGGTTTCCGTTGCATGGCTTCGTGGCTTCAAATCCGCGTCAATTTTGACCGGATTTCACGGTCAAGAAGCCTCCAACTTCCACGATTTTAGCGCCACGATCGGACCATGATCGAGCCACGATCGGGTCACGATCGGGCTTCGATCGTGGTCTTAGGTCTTCGCCGATCAGCGTCGGATCATGTAGAGGCGATTCCGCTTCAGAAGGCGTGCGATCGCGGCTCGATCGCGCCGCGATCGCGGCCCGATCGCGAAGTTCTTCCACAGCATCTCTGTACCGTCCGATTAAAATCGTTCTCTGATGAAAATCCGACGCGCCAAAGCGTTCCACGTGGCTTCAACGGAGGCCGTTAGATCGCGATCACGCGATCTTCATTTGGTGAAGATCGGACGCTCACGACGTGTCCACGTGGCGAAAGGTGGGACCTGCGATCATTTCACTTAAAATATAAATTAGGCACGTGTTTTGATGACGATCGCGTGGACTCCGGTCCACGCGATCCACGCTCTGCGATCAGCGCCGGCTGGATCCGACGCCCGCCGTGCCGCCACGTCACCTGCAAGGTAAGAACCGTGTGGGAACATAGTCCCACACGGAAGATTAAAAACATTTTCGCCCCTATAAATTAGGGGGCGGTAAACGCCTAATGCGAACCCTTCTGCCACGTGGCGCCCCACACGGGCGCCCACGTGGACCGTCCGCGTGGCCTACCGCCGCGCGTCAGCGCCACTGCGCCGCGGGCCACACGCGCTCCTGCCACGTGGCCTCAGCGCCACGTCGTAGCGGCGCGGTGGACCCGCGCGCCACGTGGGTCCGCTCGCCCGTCGCTCCGCTGGCCCGCTCGCCACGTCAGCTCCGCCTGGGCCCGCTCGCCACGTCAGCTCCGCGGTAAGCCTACCCCCTTTTTTCGATTTTTTTAATAGAAAAATTAGATTTTAAAATCAAATAAAATTTGGAAAAAGGCTTAAAACTTCTGAAATTCATAATTTAAAATATACAACTCCTTTTTAATTGAAATTTTCTCCATTGGATCATAAATTTCTTCCTTTTTAATATTATGTCATTTAAAATATATTTTCAAGAAGGAAATAAGGATGAATTAAAATTTTATTAAATAAGTTCTAATTAAACATTCTAAATCATAAATTCATCCTAAAATCATCCTTCCAAACATTTACTAAAGTCAAAACTCATTTAATAATAGAGATTAACTCCTGTTAATCTAAACAAAAGATTAATCATCTCTTAAGCATGAAATTATCTCTAATTTATGCATAAATATCAACTTTAGTGAAATGACATGCCAATGGAGAAAATTCCTAAAAAATATGATAACATGCATCATATTCACATAAAATAAGCATGAATATGAGTTAATTAGGGTAAGAATTCAGGTTATAAATGCATGTTATCAGTGGCGGCGGCGGTTGGTTCCCCCCCTTGTCCTTCCTTGAGCAGCCACTTGAGATGAAGTATGACCCTTTCTTTCTTCAAATGACGGCTAGGGTTTGTGGGGGGGTCCCTTCCCCTCTTATAGAGCCCATAATGGGCCGAGAGGGGAAAGGGCCCACTTGAGGCCCACAACCCACACCTAACATACTCATAGAAAGAAATAAGGTTCACAAAGAAGGATGGGCTTCACAAATGGGATCCCAAAAAGAGAAGAACCCACCCGGAAGCCTAAAGGGAGAGAAGAAATAAACGAGGACCCGCTTAAACACGTGCGGGTCAAAAGTTCATAATAAAGAAATAAAGAAATAAAGATAAGCGGATAGATCCGCGCGCGCAAAAGGGCTCCTCCAGCGCCGTGGTATCGTGTCTTGGTGGCGACGGGGGTCGTACGCCACCATGGACTCTATCTGCTCAATCAATCAAATAATCCAAGAGCATTTGCTGTAAAGAAGGTGGCGATGAAGCTATGGCATCAACGACTCAGTCATCCACACTTTAAAATTCTTCATCATATAATTGCCACTCATGGACTTCCTACATTGGTTTATAATAAAAATTCCTTTTGTGATGCACGTTTGTCATTCAAATCACATAGACTGCCTTATGCAAACTCAAAAAATCAATCAAGCAGACCACTTGAGTTGATTCATTCAGATCTCTGGGGTCCTTCACCATTCATATCACATCTTGGTCATAAGTACTATATAATCTTCGTTGATGACTTCACTCGATATACGTGGATGTATCCTCTAAAATTCAAAAGTGATGTCCTTGAAAGTTTCATAAATTTTCATCGAAGAGTTGAGCGGCATTTTAACTTGAAATACAAAATTTCCAATCAGACTAAGGTGGAGAATTTTATCTCGTAATTAAATATCTCAAAGATCATGGTATACATCACAGACTGTCTTGCCCTCATACTCCAGCTAAAAACGACACTGCAAAAAGAAAGCACATGCATGTAATTGAGATTGCTCTCTCTCTCTCTGTTGAAGCAAGCATCGATGCCTCACAAATTTTTGGGATGAAGCTGTCGCACAGCTATACATCTTATTAACCGGATGCCGACTCCTTTCTTGAACTATATGTCTCCTTACATCCTACTCTTTACTCATGAGCCAGATTACAAATTTCTTCGAAATTTTGGATGTGCGTGTTATCCATATCTTCTTCACTATGCAGCTTCTAAATTGGATTCTCGATCAGAAAGATGTGCTTTCATCAGTTGTAGTGCATTTCATCATGGTTAGAGGTGTATCTCCATGACATCTGGCCAAATCTACATCTCTTGAGATGTTATTTTCACTGAAAATTGTAACCCATTTGTAGATAATCTCAATGATGATCCTTCATCCACAGAATCCACTCAATCAGTTCGAGGCATTCTTGGATCATTCCTTCTTGAAGTCTCTACTAAACCACTTAAACCTGAAGTTCTCGACTCCAACCACATGCATACTTCTCTAGACAATATCTTCAGCCTTCCTACCTCAGATGACGAGTCATCACCAGCCCATGCCTACCATCCATTAATCCCCTATCTCCCTCCAATTTAGATCATTAGGCTTCACCTTCCCACACCCGAACTAAACCACTTTCCAACATTCTTCAGTCTATTGATCAAACAAAAACTACCTGTCGCGCTCAATGTCCTCTCCCTCAGTGTTACTCCATCACCTCAAGATCTATATCTGAGTCGACTGATTATTCCTCTGCCTCACCACAATATAATTGGGTTCAAGCTATGAAGGATGAGTATACTAGTCTCATTCGAAATCATACGTGGTGGCTAGTGCATCTTCCTCCAAACTGGCCACTTATCGACTGTAAATGGGTATACAAGACCAAATTTTCTCCTGATGGTAGTGTTGACCGTTTCAAGGCCCGATTGGTGGCAAAGGGCTTTCATCAAGAGGGGGTATTGACTATCATGAAACCTTTAGCCCGGTAATTGAAGTAACTATAATCTGACTTCTCCTCTCACTAGCAATCAGTAAACAATGACAGATTCGTCAGCTTGACATTTCAATTGCATTTCTTCACGGTGATTTAACGGAAATCATCTTTATGGAATAGCCTCAAGGATTGAAGCATCTTGCTCTTCCAAATCATGTCGGCCAACTCTGGAAGTCCTTATATGGGCTGAAACAAGCGCCGCGTGAATGGTTTCATAAACTTACTGGTCAACTCATACTACTGGGATTCATAGGTTCGAAGACTGACACATCATTATTCTATCTAAATTTAGGGCCGATTTATGTCCTAATTTATGTGGATGATATCTTAATTCTTGGACCATCGTCCAGTAAAATTGATGATCTTGTGAAATCCCTCAGCGCACAATTTACTCTTCGAGATCTAGGCGAAGCTTCCCATTTTCTTGGAGTCGAATTTTGGCCTTGCAAAGATGGATACCTCCTCACATAGGGGCACTACACAACCTCCATACTGAAGAAATTACTTATGGATCTCTGCAAACCCTTAGCAACTCCCACTCCAGTCATCACTCCTAACTCGAAGTCAATATCTTGTAATGACCCAGCTCTCTACCGGAGCATAGTTGGCGCTCTACAATACCTAAATATGATGCGACCAGACATTGCCTTTGCAGTTAACCAAGCATGTCGATCGATGCATTCTCTGCAGTCAGATGACTGGGTTAGACTTAAGCACCTTCTACGGTATTTGAAAGGGACAATTGACTACGGTCTTCACATCAAATGCAACTCTAACTTTTCGCTCACAGCATAAAGTGATGTAGATTGGGCTGAAAATGCACTTGATTGGTGCTCAACTGGAGGATTTCTCATATACCTTGGCGGTAATTTAATCTCTTGGAGCTAAAAAAAAACAGCCCACCGTGGCACGTTGATAACATGCATTTATAACTTGAATTCTTATCTTAATTAACTCATATTCATGCTTATTTTATGTGAATATGATGCATGTTATCATATTTTTTAGGAATTTTCTCCATTGGCATGTCATTTCACTAAAGTTGATATTTATGCATAAATTAGAGATAATTTCATGCTTAAGAGATGATTAATCTTTTGTTTAGATTAACAGGAGTTAATCTCTATTATTAAATGAGTTTTGACTTTAGTAAATGTTTGGAAGGATGATTTTAGGATGAATTTATGATTTAAAATGTTTAATGAGAAATGATTTAAGTAAATTATAAGTCATCTTGATTTCTTCTTTCTAAATATATTTTAAATGACATGATATTAAAAAGAAAAGAATTTGTGATCCAATGGAGAAAATTTGGATGAAAAAAGAGTTGTATATTTTAAATTATGAATTTCTGAAGTTTTATGCCCTTTTTCCTGATTTTATCTGATTTTTATTTGATTTCTATGAATTTTCTTTATGTAAAAAAATCGCAAAAAGGGGTAAGCTTACCGCAGGTGATGACATGGCAAGCGGGCCCAGGCGGCGGCTGACGTGGCGCGCGGAACCGCCTCGGGATGCGACGCGGCATTAAGGCCACGTGGCAGAACCCGGGTGGCCCGCACGGGGCGCAGCAGGCGCGCAGTGGCGCGGCCACGTGGCAGGAGGCCACGCGATCACGCGGTCCACGTGGGCGCCCGTGTGGGGCGCCACTTGGCGAGGATGGTAAGTGGAGGGCCCACGGGTATAGTGGGCCCAGTAAGTATTTGGGGGCGGTAACGCAAATGCGTTACCGCGTCCCGATATTTAAGCACGCCCTCCTCTTCTTTTTTCTCCGTGTGGGACTAAAGTCCCATGGAGTCTTACCTTTGCAGGTGACGTGGACGTAGCGTGACCGTTGGATTCCGTCAGAACGGTGGAGATCGTGTGGACCCGAGTCCAGGCGATCATTAAAGCGAGACACGTGTCAGTCAAGAAGTACCTCAGCCCAATGATTGGGCACACGTTTTGTTGTGCTTGACACGTCTAAAACCGAGACGTGTCAGTCAAGAAGGGCGGCGACCAGTGAAAAAAAAAGGAGGGATTTTATCTCGCCTAATAAGACAGAACGCATTTAATTCTAGGAGCGGGGGTCGAGACGACGTGTACCAATGGATAAAAAGACAGCCTTATTTCCTGCCTAATAAGACAAATGCATTTAATGCTCTCTTTTTCAGGAATAGCGGTCGAGACGACGTGGACCAATGAGAAAAAAGAACGCCTTTTTCCCCCGCCTAATAGGACAAAACCGATGGTCAAATCTGCTTGTGACGCATTAATTGCGCCGCAATCTCTGACTGCTGCATTAAATGCACGAAACCGCGTGCATTAAATGCAACGCGGTTTCAATTCTGCCGTTCTACGTGGCCGCTCCAGATTCGCTGAAAGCGAATTTGATGACGTGGCCACGTCATTGATACCTGCATTTAACTGATTAATTTATTTTTTTAAGACAGATGGCGGCGCGTCTCATCAGCACGGTTGGATCGCCATCGGACGGACGAGGAAAGTGGATCGCGATCACGCGATCGTGACCCTCCAGTCACCTGAAGATCGATCGGACGACGTAATGGTTGTGGAAGAACTCCACGATCACAGCTCGATCGAGCCGCGATCGCGGCGCGATCGAGCCGCGATTGGGGTGATTACGTGGTGGAATCGCCGCCGTTCGAGCAGACGATGATCGTCGAAGCATCCATGCCACGATCGACGCCCGATCGTGACCCGATCATGGCGCGATCGTGGCCTGATCGAGGCGAAAAACGTGGCCCGATTGTGGTGGTTTTGGAAGGTAAATTGAAGCCGAGTCGGTCGCGAATTCAAGCCACGAGCCATGCCTACGGAATCGCACCCTCGACGCCGAGAAACCGCCTACACGATCGCCTCCATCACCCACGATTTCGGGCCTAATTCCCTCTTTAAAAGCATGTATTTCCCTTCTTTGTTCTAAAAAACTTTTGATCGATTCGTGAAGGAATTAAGCGAATTTCGAGGAAGATCTTTAGTTCATCGTGATCCCCCTGCGTTTAGACTCAATTCCGAAGGGATTGGAGCGGGATTGATCACGAATTCCTCATTGATTTCATCGAATTTTCCCCTTGAATTCCGAAAATCCGTGCGAAAGGATCCGAGCAAATTCACTCCAATTCGCGCAAATTGGAGCTCAATTCTCGTGGCAATCAAGTTAATAGTGAGATTCGATCGATTATCAAGAGGTAATTTGAGTTTTTATTAGATTTAGAAGTTTAATTTTGCTAATTAGTTCATAGTGTTCTTCATTTTCCCCAAATTTAGGTCCGAAATTTTGCTGATTTTGAAAATAGGATATATCTTTGATTATAATTCCAAATCACTTGATTTTGGTTTCATTGGATTCCTCTTTTCATCAACTTTCCGTGGATAGTAAATTCATCAAATTCCGAGTTTATTTGACCCTCCAATTTGACGTTTGACCAAGGTCTGTTCATCTTTCATCAGAAGTCAAACGTTGAGTTTCGGGGTCAATTACTTTTTATTGACAAATTAAAATTTGATAATTTCGGTCTTGTTGGATTCCTCTGGTTCTTAGATTTTTATTGACATAGAAATTGCAAGATTTGGATTTCATTTGGGCATTCAATTTGAAGATTTCCTCTGAGGTGTTAATTTCGGGGATTTTCTGAGCATTGATTTTCAATAATTCATAATAAATCCATTTCTTATCCAAAAATTACAAAATATATATCAATAAATTCCATTTTCTCTCTAGTTTCCAAATATCTAATTTTCGTAATCTTCTGACTCTGTTTGATTCTCTGATTTTGCAGAACATCTACTGTTGGTCAAAGTCAATGCTTTGACTTTGACTTTTGACTTTTCTCTGTCAAATCCAAGATTTCAATTCTTAAAACTTCTTATTTACCTTATTTATATCATTTTATCCTCACATCTTATTTTCTCTTATTTAAAACTCCTTTTAAGCCTAAGTTTGACCAAGTCAACTCTGCGATTAAAGTCAACACTGCTCTCTGTGGATCGACCCGATACTTACCCAATACTTGATTATTATATCTTGCCTTTGTGAGTTCGGTTTTATAAATTTTTTTTGACCATCGTCTTTGTGTTTTAACGACGCACGAAAACGACACGCCACACGTTCTAGCACTGAAGCCGAATATAAGGCAGTCGCGAATGCCTCCTCGAAGTTAATTTGGATTAATTCTCTCATTCGTGAGCTCCGTATCTTATGGTGCGATAACATAGGAGCGACTTACCTGTCTGCCAACCCGGTGTTTCATGCTTGAATGAAACACATTGAAGTTGATTTTCACTTCATTCGTGAACAAGTTGTCGCACGACAACTACACGTCTAATCAAGATCAGGCAGTGGACCTTTTGACCAAGGCTCTACCAAGACAGCAGTTTCTTTTGCTGAGGTCCAAGCTCAATGTCTTACCGGCGTTTCACTTGCGGGGAGGAGTTAAAGAACCAACACATGCCCGACGGTCACTTTCTCGTGACTAGACGGTTATAACCGTCTAGACAGTTATAACCATCTTGCCAGCTCGGATCTTGGTCTTCACTCCTTTTAGAATCTCTACATGTATAAATACAGATGTACATCAATGTTGATATATGATATACAAAAGAATATTCTTCTGTTCATCTCTCTTCTTCCTTCTTGATCCCACTTCTTGTTTCTCTTTAATGAGATGAGGGGGAGATCGCATAGATGCTATTTATATAGAGTTTTCTGCG